>JAQQZR010000033.1:3388347-3401540 GCA_030068235.1 Notoglanidium macrostoma
TACTGCATGTTGATGGTATTGATGTTTCTGTGGCGTTCTTATTCCTAGTTAATTTTGCTACAGTTTTAAATAAGAATTTAGGATTAGATTCGCCCATGGCCGTTCTCTGGCTTCTCACTCTGCCTGTCCTGTGTGGTTGCATCAAGTGTGGTTAACACCATCATCTCTGCCAGGACAAGCAAATTAACCATGTAAAATCTGCCATGCTTGCTAGTTGCTCTTTAAGCCTGCCCCAAACCTTTGGATATCAGAGTACAAGAATCATTCAAACAGAAAACCCACACAGTCAAATGAATAGTTTATGCATCACTTTCAAAAGTTAAGACTGTTTCCACCTTTTACTTGTCCCCCTTTTACTTGTCAGAGGTAGTTCAAGATGTAAACAATAGACTGTGCAAGCGAGGAACCAGGGACGAGCCAGGGATAACGCCAGAGACAGCCTCTACCAGCCATGGACCAGTGTTTATTTTTAAAAGTCCAGCAAACACGTGTGAGAAGTGCTGGATCACCGCACTCTAGCCAGCAGGGGTGACTATGGGGGTGGGAGGGAGATAGAGAGAACAAACACACACGTCAGCTTCTCCAACTGCCTTACTCGCCCAACCTTTGCTGACTTCTGCTGGAGGATAGTGAATATGATCCTCCATTTGTGCCAGGTTTTTCAGCCCCACCACAGTGAGCACACTCTGGTCACTCACCCTGCCCGCTCTGCACTGTTGAGGAGGGTGTTTTCGTCTTGGCAGGGTCTCGATGTTCCGCCCACTCAAAAGGGCTGAGCACCTGGTACATGCCAAATAGCGGGACCGAATAGCCACAGACGTCCCAACTGGTTCATGTTGGTGGACCAGCACGATGCTTTTTGTCATATCTCCATCAGCACAAAATCCCTGCAGGTGGGACCATACATGCTTAGCCTCTTTGAGAACAACTTGCCTATATTTTTCTATGTTGGCACAGAGAAGCTACCACCTGTAGTCTATCATGGAAGTTAAGAAACCTTGGCAAGTCAAAAGCCATTTTGGAACTTTCACCACCACTGAATTAACAATCTAAGTGGGTGTATCCATAGCTTTGAGAAATTATTATTAAAAAAAACACATAATAAATTAAAACTTGTGGACCAAATTCTTTTCACAGAAAAAGAACACTTCAAAGAAGTCATTGAACGACCAGCATTGCCATGACATTCATGTCCCTGATGACTGTATATAAGCTTCTGACCATAGCTGTAAATTATACTTGAAGTTTAATAAGTGTCCCTGAAGTACTACAGTATTTAAAAGTCAGAAGTAAGTGAAATTAGAATGTTTGTTAAGGTTTTTACAAATGTTAAGGTTAGGTACAAATGTGTGCATACCCTTAGGACAAAAACAAAGAAGAAAAATTTAATTCACTTACTATGATAGGTTTCACAGATTATTACTTCTTCTTTCATCTAACAAAAATGGGCAATTACTATGTTAAGATTTTAATATTGATAAATAAAAGTTCAAAACTTGAACTTGATCACCTCACTTTCTGTACGTGATACAAATATTTTCTAATAAGTTAGCTGTCCCACTGCTGGTTATTTATCTGAGAACATGACAGTAAGGATTGGATGATGTGGCTTGATAGTTAATCTTTATTTAAGAATTATGAGTGGCTGTTAGGTTCTAGAATAAAAATACCATTATTGACAAAAAACAAGGTCCATAAAGACCTGGTTTGCCAAGATTGGCATGGAAGAACTCAATTGGGGCCTTGACATCAACCCCATTGAACACCTTTGTGAGGAATTGGAACGCCAACTGCACCCTAGGCCTCCTCGTCTTGCATCAGTGCCTGACTAATGTTCTTGTGGCTCAATGTGCAAATCCCCAGTCATGCTCCAAAATGAAAAGGAAAGACTTTCAAGAAGAGTAACCATAAAGGAGGGACTAAATCTGGAATTATGTGTTCAAAAAGCACAAATTAATGTGATGATCAGTTGTCCCAAACTTTTGGCCATACAGTATAGTGTATTGTTATTGTACTGATGAACAGAGGTTTCAGTTTTCAAGGTTACAATATTAGTTTTGCATTCCACATGACCAAACATGGAGGCCTTTATAAGTGGATAAAATATTCTAGAATTCTATTAGAATTGTGTTCTGAAAAAGAGGAAAACAATTTTGCCCTCCTGGACCTGAGCTTGGGACCCCTGATCAAGAATACATGAAAACAACTCTCATTGGGTTACTAACAAGCTACTGATATACATTGTGTGTGTGTATGTGTGTGTTTTCATGCTTGTCTGTTTTTTATCCCAGATTTGTCTGAGAAGAAGAGTGATTTGCGAGTGTGTGACAAATCCACATGTCGCTATGGTGGAATCTGCAGAGACAATGGTGCTGACATTAAATGTGTATGCCAGTTCCAGGTAATGTTTTTTCATGCAATTCACATTTTATGTAACATATATACAGTATAGTTATTGATAATTTAACTTTAAAGTATTTCATTTTTAAAATTAAAGAATATATACAAGCAATACATTTAGGATAAACAGTTACATTTATAATGAAACTGCAAATTCACACTAAAATATTTCCCAAAAAGAGTTTCACAGAGCAAAGCCCCAGAATGCATAAAGTATCCATGCAGCTTAAAGCACTCCTTTGAGAATATACTTAAAACCTGGTGTCTGACTTTTGCAACAGTGTCATGAAAAATATATCCCTGTGTGTGGATCTAATGGGGACACCTATCAGAATGAGTGCTACCTGAGGCAAGCAGCCTGCACACAACAGCGTCTTGTGTCTCTAGCTTCTGCTGGACCCTGCGATCCAGGTGAGTCCTGACACACACATTGCAATATCATTGAATTAGTACCAATAAATTATTATCCTCAGTAAGTTATACATCAAGTTATGCAATAATTTAATTCAAATTAAAATGCCATTATTTCATTTATGAAGTCAAACTCTTGTTTGAAAAAGGGGGGGGGGGGGCGTTTCTAAGGAATCATATGGAATGTAAATGATAAACCTATATTGCATAGTTCTAGAGCTATGGTCAGAAATTTGTCCAATTTTGGCCTGTTTGTGGCACTAGAGGTTGTGAGCTGCAGCATTGTACAGCACAGAGACCTGGGACACAAAGAATCGGTGAACCACAAACAACTTTATTTAAGTGACTGGTGCAGGAATGAAGGACAGGGAAGGGAGAGTTAAAGATAGTGAAGCAGGAAGAAGTGCGACTCTGCCAGAGAGTGACGAATGAAAGCTCTTGGCAGTCTGGGGTACAGCATCCAAAGAGGGAAGCACAGCAGGAGTGAGGCGAGGTGAGGCCGCTCTTGGCCATGTCATGCAAACTTGCAAAGTAATTCCCCGTTTTAGGAGTCTAGGAGGAGACAGAAGCAGACAAAGTGTCAGAAAGTTCTCCTTACTCACTCCCTCGACGTGCTGCCTTCCACTTATACTTCCCTGTCTTCTGCTTAAGGGTAGATGGTAAATGGCCTCCAGCCATGCTGGTTTTCCACAGACCAGCCCCCTCTAGAGCGGTCTCTGGTGTTCTCCTGCTCTGATGGCATGGTGCTTGGGAAGCGAGGGAGGCGGTGTGGGCGCTTGGCACCACGAACATGATCTGGCACGGCGGGGCTGTAGAGCCCTAGACGTCACAAGGTGTTGTGGAAAACTCTTGGAACCATGTTGAATTAGTTTGACAAATTGTCAAATGTAGGTTTTAAATATCATGCAAATTAGCAAAAATAAAAGTGGGCAGAGCTAAATAGTTCTTGAGACCATTGTGTTCAGGAGGACCCAAGGAATAAGGAGCAAAAAGAATTTCATTATAGGACTTAGAGTATTTGAGATGTGAACCTTCTAGAGTGCCACCTTCTCATCTCTCTTGCCTGAATAGTGGGAGTACTAGTATTGAAAATGAAAACAATAGGGTTCCAAGCACTACATGCATGGCCCCCTAATAATAATAATAATAATAATTATTATTATTATTATTAAGAAGTGAAATCTTAACAATTCCAAAAGGGTTACAAGCATTTCATTCAGACCTGCAGGGTCTTAGCAAATATTGCCCCCGGTGGCTAATCCTTGCCAATATACATAGAACAATAAGGAAACCATACATCAGTATACTGGTGAAGCTTTGTGAGAAAGCTCAATACTAGATGTGTGAAATGCAGTTACAGATTAGAACATTGATGAAGCACACCAAATTTCAGTATGATCGGTGTTACAGTTTCTGAGAATAGCTATTTCAACTTAACTCTGCCTCTTTTCAATGGTTATACTCCAAAATTTGCATATCACCTCAGAATTCTTTTCCATACATGCATTTCAAGTTTTGTGTAATTCTGTACAGGCATTCATGTTGTATAGCTGTTTAAGTAAATCCCCTCCACCCTAGTTGGATTGACTGGCATTTGGCAGCCAACCTCCACTACAAATTTCAACATGTTTTTGATGGCCATTTAGGTTCACACACTATTTAGTATTTTGTACTGGTTTTTTTGTAGCATTTTCTATTTTATATGAATATTTTTATGAATGTGTGTGTGTGTCAATGAATGAATATTAATATGAATTTATGAATCTGATGAAAATCCTATTGTAAATTGGAGTGGGCAGGGCTAAATGATTCAAATGGAAAAATGTATAGGGGAGCATGTTTTTAAGCAATTAACAGAGGACACACACATGGATATTGAAAACAATTTGATGCAGTTTTACATCCCTGTCCATTTAATAATCACAACAGTATAACATTTCTTGAGATGGAAAATAATTTAAAAGTGGTTCAAACACTGGTATGGGTAAAAGCTGAAATGCACTCAAAGAACTCATGAAGAATAGGCAAAGTATGCCCTTAATTTTTTTTTATATAGAAACATCGTATTTGACTTTCAGAGTGGGTTATTAGTGGTACTTGATTCAAGTAAAAAATGCCCATAAACTTCACTCTACACCTGTACCTAATTTTCAATAGCTTCACATACATAAAACATAGATTACACTGCACAACTATTTTTTTTTTTTTTTTAAAGTCTTGCTTTCTGAAAAGTTTTTGCTGATTGTGAACGGTACCTACTGGGTATGCACAAATATAATTTTGGTTTTACTGCATCATGTAGGAACTCTGAGAAATAAGACATTTATATGTTTACTGACAATAACGTATTTAGCCAACAAAAATGCCCTCTTTGATCTTGGCATCAGTTATTCTTGGGAACATCTGTTTTAACAAAACCTTCGCCTTCCTTATTCAGTGCTTTCAGGAAATTCATGAGTCCCAGTTTTATGTGAAGACGAGGCAAATATATCTTTGCTGGGTCGACAAGCGATTCAAGTGCCACATTTTTCTGTGCTGGAACTAACTTTTTACGGAGTGGCCAGTTCTGTCGAGAATAGTGCGACTCTTCGGCACCAGACATATCGCCCGACACCAAAACGTCCATAGCATCATGCTAGCTTACTGTTATA
Organism: Notoglanidium macrostoma; assembly: GCA_030068235.1. Classification (NCBI taxonomy): domain Eukaryota; kingdom Metazoa; phylum Chordata; class Actinopteri; order Siluriformes; family Auchenoglanididae; genus Notoglanidium; species Notoglanidium macrostoma. The sequence continues at coordinate 3,393,810 of JAQQZR010000033.1, forward strand.
TTGCTACAGATGCTATACTTTACTATACTGATACTATACATACACACTGACTATCTATATTAACCAAATGAGCAGGATCGGTGTATGCAAGCCACCTTTATAGCATGCTGAGACGGCGTCAAGCTCGTTCAGACCTGCCCAGGCATGCCCAGGATGTCAACTTCCACAGAACAGTTTCCAACTTGGCCTGATTCCATTCCTGGACATGCACGGGTTGTACAAACCATTATTGATGAGTCACTTATGGGAGCGAAAATGTTTGGACACAAATATAAGAAAAAATCATGACAAAACTGAAGAATTCTCTGAAACGGTACGTAATGGGTAAATTTTGATGTGGTATTCATGACCAGCACCCAAAAACTATAAGAAACAACCAACAGTGTTCAAGAAGCAAAAACTTATTTGTGCAGTGTTATTTGACAGAATGTTTAGATTAGGAGTCATATAAACCAGGGGAATTAAACTTAAATTCTGTGCCACCAAGAACAAACATCCATACACATGTCTGTGTGTATCTCTCTCTCTCTCTCTCTCTCTCTCTCTCTCTCTCTCTCTCTCTCGCTTACACACACATGCACATATACAGAGTCAGCCAAAAAAAGTATACACACTTCAGGAACACTTCTACATTTAAATGTGGAAGCTAATGGCCACCACTCTGAGCACCTTTTGTAATTGTAGAGGCCAAAGGTAACTTGTATTAATCTCGTGATGTCTAATAAATTTAGTTTTAAAATATTTATACAATTTTTTTCTTTTCCTGAAGTGTGTAAACATTTTTGACTGACTCTGTATTCATTGATATGTTTAGACACACACACACACACACACACACACACACGGGCTATTTTCTGAGTATGCAGTTTTTGTTAGGCTAAATTCCTTTAACAAATTTGTATGCATTTTTTTTTGTTATAGCTCCCCCTATAGGCTGATTGTTATAAAATTTGAGGCCTGACCCGAGAGTGTATGCATAAGCATATGGCAAAATGATACAGGAGGACTCGAATTTTGGTGATATAACATGTTTTTACTCTATTCCCTACAGTTGTGAAGACATAAAGCAAAAGGTAAATTCATTCATTTAAAACCCCTTTCAGGTGGATATGTGTCATTTAATTTGGCTGAGTTGTGGGTAGGAAGTTTGACATTATGACCAAATGTGGTGACAATTCTTCAGTGATAACCCTATAGCTGTTTAAGTAAATTGGGCTCTGCCTATATTGACATGTGGCATCCATACTGTTTACAAATGTCAATGTTTTTGATAATTATTGAGGGTCACACTCTGCTGAGTAGTTTACTGAGTGTCAGTAAAATTGTGAAGATAGGAGAATAATCCTTGGACAAGTTCTCTAAAGTTGGTTTTGCATATTTTTCTATATAGCAAAGAAAAAAATCTAAGTGGGTACAGCTAAATGGTTGTTGAGGTTTATTCTTTGGGGGGTCAACGAATGGAATAAGTAGCAAAAATAATTTTCCTGAAGGATATATAGTATTTGAGATATGGGCCAAAATGTATAACGTCACTATAACACCACCATTATGACCAGTCAGGCTCATCTCTCTTGCCTGAGTAGCAGGAGGGAGTAGGACCATGTTGGATGTTTGTTCTGCCTAATCAGTTTTAGATATTATTATTATTATTATTATTATTATTAATAATAATAATAAGTCGAAGAAGAAAAATTCAAACAAAAACAATAGTTTTCCAAGCACTATGTTCTTGGCCCGCTAAATATAGCAACTCAAGATAGTTAGTTTTCACCAAGCAACCACAGATTAACACATTATTAAAATTTCATGACTGTAGATTGGCCACAAAGTTTTTTTTAAGTAACTTGGTCAACAGAAGACTAGACCACTCTACTTACAACCCTGCACTACAGCAATTTCTTTCCTTGATTCAACTCCCTGTCTGAGAAACGGTTATTTGAATCTAACCTGTTCCCCTATTAAATTCTGTAAGATTAACTGTGTTTTCTGACGTAACCATCATATTGTAGGAGTGCATTATGACTCAAACACACATGCTGATTGGGATTGTGAAAATAATTGGATGCAAAGGGTTATTACATGGTGAAACTTTGGTTTGTTATTTAAAAAATCCACATCAGCATGTTTTTGAGGGGTCGTATTTAGCCAATGACCTAATATCAATAATTAGGTTATTAATTTTTAAACATTTTAAAGAAACAAATTGATTAACCCACTCTCAAAGCCAAATGTGATGTTTCTAAGAAAAAGGAAGGACTCCTATTGCACACTGAGTTATTAGGTGCTAACATTTTTTATGCTGTTTTTTAAATGAACATATCTGTTTTCCCAAATACTGAGAATATATAACTTTCAAAAACATATTCACGGGTAACTCGCACAATGAAAGGTAAGTTTGTAAGGCCACTGATTCAGGCTAGATCTAATCGCTTCAGGCAGTCTGCAGCTTTATGCTCTTGGTCTCCTAATAATAATAATAATAATAATAATAATAATAATAATAGTAGTAGTAGTAGTAGTAGTAGTAGTAGTAGTAGTAGTAGTAGTAATAATAATAATAATAATGATAGCTTAACGTACCAAACATCAGGTAATCACCCCTTTACCCCTTTTTTTCTCATCCATAATGCATATTAAATTTGGTATCAATTTACAAAAGAATTTCTATGGTTTAGCCTCATTTACTGTTTTTCCTCTTTGCAGTAATCCAGTACTGCAAAAGCCTCTGTGAACATGAATGGGCCAGTTCTGAACCACCATTACCTTGCTTGTGTCCATTAGAACTCCATCTTGGCTGATTATGTACTCCAAGAACAACGCAGTGGTTATGTGGAACTTGCATTTCTCTCTTTTGACATAGTTTATGCTCATGTAGCTTAGTTAGCACTTGTCTTACATGGTGTCTGTGTTATTTTGATGATAATTAGATCAAGATGTCATCTATGTAGGCTATTATGAACTTTCCTAGCATCTCTCGTAACACATCATTGATGAGGCATTGAAAAACTGCTGGAGCACAGGACAGTTCATATGGCATTACCTGGTACTGGTAGTGGCTGAAGGTTGTGCTCAAGGCAGTTTTCCATTCGTTTCCTGCTCGTATCCTTCGGAGGTTGTATGCGCTGCGTAGGTCGAGCTTTGAGAAGATGCAGGCAGATCTAAGCTGTTCCAGAGCAGCAGGTACGAGTGTAAGTGGATAAGGGTATTTCACGGTGATTTAATTCAGGTCATGATAATCAATACAGGGCCTCAGTCCCCCTCTTTTTTGTTCCACAAAGAAGAATCCAGCAGATCCCGGAGATGTGGATTGGGTGATGTATTTTTGTTGGAGGGCTTCCTCATATTCCTCTATTGCCTTTTGTTCCTTTATGGAGAGAGGATATATACGACTGCACGGGGCTGTAGTGCCAGGTAACAGATCAATGGTGCAGTCATAGGAAAGATGTGCAGGGAGCCCACTGGCTTTGATTTTACTAAACACATCCATGAAGTCTTGATATTTGGCAGGTATGTGTATGGGGTCTTGTGTTTCAGGACTTTTGATGGTAGTTATTCTATTGGCATTTGAGGTGATTGTAGGCAGTGTTTTAGGCAATGTTCAGACCATTTCAATACCTCACATTGAGACCAGGAGATTTGTGGGTCTTTGTGATAAGGAATGATATCTCTTCCTTATGTAGGCAGCTGATCTGCATCATGACGGGGATGGTGCAGAGATGAATGGCGCCTTCCCTGATTAGGCTCTCGTCAGTGGTGTGGATTTGAGGACGGTTATGGAGCTTACCGTCGGTATGTGTAATCTGAACTGATATGACCAATGGAGGTAAGGCGACATAGGAAGCTATACTCACCTCGGGGTCTTTAGTTGAAGTAGAAACCCCTTTGTTATAACGCTTGTTGCAGGGAGAAGTGCATTTGGTGCATTTTGCAATGTTGTGGTCAGGTGCAGCCCAGTACAGGCAGAGCCTCTCTCTCATGCGGCACAAACATTCAGTGTGTGTCAAACGGGGTGCTGGCCAGTTGCATGGGTTCTGTTGGTGGCTCCTCATATCATGCTTTCCAGGTGGACTGATGATCTGTGAGCATGTCGTCAAGGCGAATCGCCAAGTCAATGAGCAGGTCCAGAAATTTTTGATCGTCCCTGCATGCCATCTCCTTGCATATGCTATTTAATCCTTGACGAAACACTGCTTTTAAGGCTGGTTCATTCCACCTGCTTTCAGCTGCAAGGGTGCGAAATTTGACTCTACAACGTGCGTGTGGGCCTGACGAAGGCTTAGAAGTCTCTCCCCCACTTCCTTGCCTTCGGGAGCATGGTCGAACACTTGCTTAAACAGGCTGATTAGTTGTTCACACAGACTCTCCTCCTTTTTCCCAAATAACTGTGGCCCAGGTGAGGGCTTTGCCAGTGAGTAGCCCCAGAAACTGTCAGATCCGGTCGTGATCATTTAAGTCCTTGTTGTGTGGCAAAATATAGTTGGCACTGGAGGAGAAATGGCATTGCTAATTGAGCCATGCTGGTAGCCAGTTGTTCCACCTGGGAGGTAATGTCCTGCAGCTTTCGTTCTTGTTCACTGAGAAATCGGCCTTGTGCTGATAGAGAACCTCGCAGCACTGTTTGATCTGCTGCATCCATGTTAAAGCGAAACATTCTGTCATGAAAACCGGGCCAGACGGGTGCAAGTGCAGATTTTAACACTGTAATAAAAACACTTGAGCAGAGGTACAGAATCGACAGGCAGAATCAGAATCGTGTAACAGGCAAAGGGTCGATCGATCTACAAACAGTGCAAATTAGGAAAACCAAATTCGGGAATAAGGAATATCGGAAACAGTCAAAACCAGAATAGCGAACATTGTGAAAAGGTTTGGCAATAGGCAGACAAACTAAGGAACAGAACTAATGCTTCGCGAAGTACACAATAAAGTGACAAGCTTAAAAAGAGATTGTGGTGTGTGTGGGATTGGAAACACCTGCTTCCAGTCAGAAGTCAGGTGACTCTGAAAGCAGGAGGAGTTCTGCCATATTATCTGTAGGCTGTGTCATGGGAGATGTAGTCCATTTCGGTGTCTGAGTGTTTGTGTGTGTTGAAGTTCATTTATGAATCAGATTGTGAGTCTGTGTCTGATATCATGTCTGTGTCGCTGTCTGGTGTGGATGCTGGTGTAGGTGCAGGAGCAGGTGCAGAAATGACAATCTGAATATAAAACAGTCCAGTTGATGAACTTTTGTGACGCTAGGTATGTCAGGCTCAGATTGATGAAGATTGCATGAAATTTGGACCAAAAAATACATTAATATATTATGGCAATTAGCTTTATGCCTCAGGAGCTAAAATATCCACATTATAATTATTTTTCAGTTTTGAGTTTATAGCTAGGTAGCACAAATCGCCAAGACACCGTGCTGGCTGATGATGTCAGCTCTCAGTGCTCAGCTCATGCGTATAGGCAAAAAGTCACATGAATTCCGACCTGAGCATTCTCATTCAGGTCACATAGCCAAAATCGTATACATATCTGATTTAGGACCTCATCTGAAAGTGACTCAAATGTGATTTGAAAAGATACACACAGCCTAAAAAGATCTGTCACATTAAGTCAAAAAATCAGATTCGAGTCAGTTCAGCATGGTAGTGTGAACGTAGTCTAATAACAATGTGGTCGGCTCAATCCCAAGGACAACTCCACAGAGTACATTGGTTGCAAAGAAATCCTTTGTAAAGTTACACTCTGTTACTTCATTTTTGTTCACTGACTATCTTTGCCAGTATTATGAAGGAAGTAGTCGTAGTAAGTGTTGAATGGCGGTAATTTGAACTACCTTTCAGATCAGGCATTCTGTCCAAGTTAATAATAAATTGGCCTTTCCTTAATACACATTTATGAACATTTGTGAAAGATGTAGTCAGGCTTAACCATAAACAGCTATATCCATTTGCTCCTCTTTTATTTTGTATTCTTCATTCTGTAAAAAGATAGCTCCAAGAATAAGAATAAGAAGAGTAAGAATACTGATTATGTTTGTATAGTTAATTGCACAAAAGCTCTTTCCCATTTTTTAATCTGTTTGTGTGTGTTTCATATGTTTTTGCATAATTTCTTTTGTCTAGACAACACAATTACACTCAGGAAAAACTAAGAGATTCCGCCCCTAATAATAATTGCAGTCCCTTTTTTATTTCCTCAATTTGAATCGGCATAAATATATACCACAATTTGTCGCTACGCCTCAGGGTAACGATATGTATGTGTAAATACATACTCTCATCACCAGTGCTGACAAAAGCTTTTGCAGTATGGCTGACGGTCACTTACTGAAATGGTCTGTAGTCCAGCATTCCCTAGTTTACCACTGGGGTTGCTGCTGTCAACAGCCCCTGCCAGACAGAATATATAGATATAGATATAGATATAGATAGATAGAGGTGAGGTCACTGACAGTGTTCTGTTTGTCTTTATGATCTAGATCAAGCTTTGTCTTCTATGTGAAATCAGGAGCACTGTTTAGCTTTTCACTTGCTGTAGGGCCAGTCCACACCAGTCATCCAGATGTATATTTGGACTCTGGTGTTGCCGGGGCTTTAGGGCAGCAAAGCTAAACCAAAGAAAAACACCTTGAACGGATGCATCACCCAGCTTATGTGGAAGTGGATGACTGTCAGTTACAGTGTGCACGAAATGTACATCAGTTGTCAGTTGAAATGTACATCTATCAATCCTACAGTTCAATGCTTACATCATATCTGGTATATGTAGCACATAAAAATGAAGTTGTGTTAAGGAGACATTTTAGTCTCTTGAATATAATTTTTTTTAGATTCGGAGAATACCTAAGAAAAGAAGTTAGCCTTTCTGGCCTGCGTGGTATTTCTGTTGCTTGTTTTTCTAGTAGTAAATGTACTTTCACAGTCATTATAGCCATTAGTAGGGACATGCAACTCGGTGGACCCTTGTATTTGGTGGTGGCCGACATTGGAATGGTAAATGATACCCTCTGGACACTAGTCAGCAACCACTGGTCTGCTGTTATCAAGCTCTAGTTCTCTAGCTGCAGAGAAGAGAGCCATCCCACCCATACAGACGTTACATAAATTGGAATATATTTATAATCATTAGATTTATATATTTCTGTTTTAAATAGAATCAGGATAAAATATATCATATATTTATGTAAATATATATTGAATAAATATATTAAAATGTCCAACCACTTTTTAAAATATTTTTTATGTATTAGACATATGTAAATATATTTTTATTGGAAATATTTACATATATTTATTTCCTTTATATATAAATAAGTTTCTCTATCTATGTAAATATATCAATTTGTAATATCTGTGAATATTTAAATTCCTGGTATTTGGTAACACCTTAGTTTTTAGTATATGTAAAGCTATTTTGAAACACATATTGGAATATTCATTTTATACTCCATTTTAGTATATATTTTACATATATGTAGATAGATTTAGATATGTTTTCTCATGCATTCCCACTTTTTGTCATACGCTTTAAGTTGCATTGGGTGCACAGGATCCCCTTCAATGAGTCAAAACTCAAGTGATTCCTTTCCTTGGTCCATTGGTGTCAGGGAAAAAACTCGCTCCGTATTAGCGTTGTGAGCAGATATGGCAAAAAGAAAAAACTGAAAAAACTGGGCCATCTTCAGCAGCTCTGAGTGAAAATCAATGCTCTTTGACCTCTCAAAATATTTGGTCCACTTCT
>JAQQZR010000033.1:3401640-3454602 GCA_030068235.1 Notoglanidium macrostoma
TGCTTGTTGTAACCAAGGAAACCGGTGCTGATGGCAGTGATTGGTGCTACTTGCGGTGCTGACCAATAAATTTTTTTTAAGGTTAAGACGAACAACCAATGACGGTTGTGCTACCTTGCTCAACCTACCCCCTCAGCTCACATATCTCTTGGATATGTGGAAGTGAATAGGCATATAGGATAGTGACTAGTTTATGAGAGATGCCCATCACGTGACGAATGTTTAGGCAGCTCAAAATCTCGGACAATTCAATAACCCCGGCCGGACGCAATTTCCAGGTCTCAAAAAGAGTACATGTCCGGGGAAAAGAGGATGTCTGGTCACCCTAATATAGTATATAATCATAGTTTAAGGCTAAGCTTTAATGGTGGCATGCTATTTTCTGCTCTCTAGGTAATGTATAATTGGTGTGAGAGGTCCAGGTTTAGCAGCCTTTTGGCATATTAAACCATTATAAACATGATTTATGGCATGCCTTGAACCAAGTAAGGTATGAATTATTCCTCTGCATTTAACCCATCCAAGCAGTGCACACATACCCAGAGCAGTGGGCAGCTCTATGCTGCAGTGCCTTGGGAGAAATGTTAATATATAGGGAAAACAGGAAGATTATTGTTAACTCTCATTCACAGGTTTCATGTAGGTGTTGATATCCCTCTTTGATTGGTGCTTGCTCTGTTCATATCTGTGCAGGATATTATATATTAGATCACATATACATTGGTAGTGGAATAAGAGTTTTGTAGGAAAAATTGTTGTTAAATGAATTGTTTTGCTTCCTGATGGCATCCAAACAAGCCAGATATGCCACACATCATGTATTACCAATTCTTCTGATGTCATCTTCAGTCATTTCTTCTAAATTCTAAGTCTGATTTGGGAAAATAATCTGACACTTTACTTGCTGCTTCGATAGCACTGATATTAGTTAAGAAGAAGAATCATAATAATAATAATAAATTTGTTTGTATAGTGCTTTTCAAGCGAGGTGGCACAAAGTGCTTTACATCATTAAAAAAATATAATAAAACATATTTCAATAAAAGACATTCCAGAAAGACAGAAAAAGAAAAGGAATATCTGAATAAAACATTACAAATATATTCTTAAAAGGAGAACAAAATTAGAAGCACAATTACATAAAATGATAATATAAAATAAAATCTAAATAAAAGAAATAAAATAAAATATAAAACTATCCAAGAACTCTAGTTTAAAATATCAACAAAATTAAAACCACAAAATACTGAATGATAAAAGTTTTTAAGTTTTTTTTGTGTGTTTATGGGTAAACTGTTCCAAAGTGTAGGCGCTAACACAGAGAAAGCTTTATCGCCCTTACTCTTTAGTCTCGACTTTGGAACAGTAAGTAAACCTTGGTTAGAAGATTGTAGCGTTCTCATTGTTTGATATTGAACTAATAGTTCAGATATATATACTCTGGAGCCAAACCTTGTAAAGCTTAAAAAGTGATCAAAAATATTTTTAAATAAATTCTGAATTTAACCGGTAGCCAGTGACGTAACCCCAAAATTGGGTTAATATGCTCGTAAAACCCTTGATCTTGTAAGTAGTCTGGCTGCCACATTCTGTACCAACTGGAGATGAGCAACTGAAGAGCTATTCAGTGATGCAAATAAGGCATTGCAATAGTCTAAGCGCCATGAAAAAAAAGCATGAATAACTTGTTTCGTATCCTTTGAGGAAAGAGGTCCTCTAATTTTCGCAATATTTCTCAGTTGATGATATCCAGATTGTACCAGTTTATTAACATGTGTTAAAATTTAAGATGGAGTCAAAGATCACTCCAAGATTCCAAGCTATTGGTTTAATATTATGTGCCAGTGAACCTATGGGCTGTATTACGTTGTGGGCCAATTAGTAAAATCTAGTAAAATTGTTTGGAGCCAGAGACAGGTAAAGCTGTAAATCACCAGTATAACAATGAACATTAATGTCATATTGCCGGATGACATGGCCAAGAGGGATCATAAAATTGGACCTAAAACTGAGCCTTGAGGTACCCCACATAAAATCATGGTAGAAGAAGAAACCTCCTCACCAACAGAGAACATTCTATTACATAAATATGAGGAGAACCAGACCAGTGCAGTTTCTGATAATCCTACCCATTGCATAATCAGTAGGATCAAATGCAAAACTTAAATCTAGGACAATTAACACCAACATCTTCATGGATTAAAATATCATTTGTAACCCTGAGGAGAGCTGTTTCTGTACTGGGTTTGTTTCTGAAACCAGACTGAAACTTCTCAAATATGTTATTATGCACTGTTACTTCCAGAATTTGCATTGCAATGACTTTCTCTAACACTTTTGACAGAAATGGGAGTTTGGAGATGGGCCTGTAATTATTTGGGTCTGAATGGTCAAGGTTAGGTTTCTTGAGCAGGGGCTGTACCACAGCTCTTTTGAAATAGTCAATACCACACACAGAGGTTCAGCCTCTGGGGCAGGTGGTTGGTGATGGTTGGTAAAGAGCAATTAATAGGACCAAACAGTTCATCCCCTGGATGCAACTGAGATTCATTCAGGTGAGAGAGGGGACAAGAAAGGCATAAAGCAAGAGGTTGGGCCATTCATGAGCTAGGGCATCCTCGCCTAGGGATCCTGGCTCATCCAGTTCCACAAACCAAGTTGGGCACAATGACAACTGCTGTGTTGTGAACAGATTTACCTTTGCTCTGCCATATTTTTATTTGTGTTTCAATGTTGCTGCAGCTAGAAAGCAGGGTCAAGCCAGTTACATTAAACATGCTCTAAATGGGGGCTGTTTTAGAGACTGATGTTGAGGTAGAACTTTGGGGGTCTGAACCATTGTCACCGAGTTAGTAGGTTGAAGGGGCATGCATTGCTTCTGACCCATCCTCTCCGAAGGTGCTTTCTCAGTGGTCAGGGAACAGGAACTCAGAAGCAGTGATGGGCACAGCATCTGAGTCTGTCTAAGTGAGCAGGCAATGCTGTAACAAGTGTGAGGGAGGAAGATGTCATTCCTCCACAGCCTGTAGCCCAACAGCAGGAGTGGGGAGTACAGCGGACAGCAAAGCTTGTTAATACTTGATGCTAGATGATAGCTCAGATGCCTTGTGAGATAAATCTGAAGAGGAGGACCTCTTTTATGCTTTCGATTCTGGAAGGTCTGTAGCTTTCCTTTTTTTATAACCAGCAGAAGCCACAGAGAGGGGAAGGGTGGCATCTGTATCTGGGTCTAGCCCATCTAAGCGCAAGTGGTGCATCTCCAAGAGCATTATGCTACAGGCTGTGCCTTACACAGGTGGTCAGGATGTGCAACAGTCATGTCCATTCGACACGTCCATGAACCCATGACACTTAACACACCAATCAGACTCCTTTGCAGGTAGTTCACACAGCACTACTGATATTACCCAACATAGTGCAATTTAGTATTAACACTTAGTTTTAACACAAGTACTTGCACTGCTAAACAGTGAGCAGGAGCCTGAGCAGTTTGCTGGATTTCTTGAAAAAATATACTACATTGGAGCTGAACAAAAATAGACGCTCATAATCTCAATTAGCAGTCTACAGGACAAGGAGAAGGTTACTTGCTGTTGCTTTCCCTCTGATCCAGTTAGCTGTAGCTAATTATCTGGTGATACAAGTAGATACAAATGTGCTAGTTAAAGTTAATTAATCCAAGCCAGGAGTAGTAGCAACACCAAGAACCCTGCTCATAGCAGGTGTATTGCTGCAATACCAGCGTGAGCGGAAACAATTAACAAAGTTGCTCAGTGGTGAGTCAGAAAGTTTGTGATGGTACAAACAGTGAAGCTCATAAACACATTGACACTGAATATACTTATTTGAGGAATAAAACACAATCCAGAAATGTATTGAAATCACCTGAGACAGCCAGGGAGAACAGAGAACTCAAACTCCAGAGGGGCTGTACTCGTCTCACGTTATTCGGGTAACTATCCAACATTTTCCTCAAATTTTGATATGCACACTGGATTATATACGTTGTGGTTTTCATGGTCCTGTGATGATAGAATTTTATACATATTCTCAACCAATGCACCAGTGCAGGAGGATTCCACTTGTCTATTGATTGCATCTGGAAACATAAACAGAACCCAATCTGGTGGGTGATTGGTTGATATTTGGGAGGCTTGTAAAATGTTTTCTGCTTGTAAAAATAAGCAGTAGTGTTTGATATGTGTATAAAACATAAAAAAAATGTGTATTTTGTACATCATGGCTCCTTAATAAAATATATTTATAAAAATGGAAAAAAGAATCATTACATGCAATAAAGACTGAAAAAAATCAATAGAGTACATGCGTTAATGGACTTGCAGTAATTCTGTCTCTCTAAAATACATAATCTATATTTATTTATTTACGCATTTGTATTGTGCATTTGACAGAGTGCAGAAAAGTGCTAACCATAATTTGTTTTCTTTTATGTGCAGATAGCAGCTCAGGGTCTGGGGATGGAGGTAAGAATTTTTTTTTTTTTTAAAGTTCCAGGAACACCCAGTCACATTGCTAAGGCTTCCTTGTTTATGCTTCAAAACAAAGAAACTGCAGGAAGCATAAAGAATAATATAAAATAGTATAGTATAATGTACTATAATATAATATTATATAAAATAGTAGTGGGTGGTATGGCCAGAAATTTAAATTATGGTAAAGTTTGAAATTCTCATAGTACAAGTGTATATACACTATATGGACAAAAGTATTCGGACGCCTGACCATTACACCAACAGGGACATTAATGATATTGCATTCAAATACATAGACTTTAATATGGAGTTGGTCCCCCCTTTGCAGCTATAACAACTTCCACTCTTCTTGGAAGGCTTTCCACAATTGGAGTGTTTCTGTGGGAATTTGTGCCCATTCATTCTGTAGAACGTTTATGAGGTCAAGCACTGATGTTGGACGAGAAGGCCTGGCTCGCAATCTCCGTTCCAATTCATCCTAAAGGTGTTCGATGGGTTTGAGGTCAGGGCACTGTGCGGGCCAGTCAAGTTCTTCAACCCCAAACTCATCCAGCCATGTCTTTATGGACATTGCTTTTTGCGCAGGGGCACAGTGATGCTAGAATAGAAAAGGGCCTTCCCCAAACTGTGTCCACAAAGTTGGAAGCATGGTGTTGTCCAGAATTGCTTGGTATGCTGAAACATTAAAATTGCCCTTCACTGGAAGTAAGAGGCCTAGCCCAAACCCTGAAAAACAGCCGCACACCATTATCCCTTCTCCACCAAACTTCATAATTGGCACAATGCAGTCAGGCAGGTAACGTTCTCCTGGCACCCAGACTCAGACTGCCAAACAGAGAAGCATGATTCCTCATGCCATAGAAAATGTTTCCACTGCTTCACAGTCCAGTGGTGGTGCTTTACACCACTCCTTCTGAAAAGCCATCCAGAGTTATTGTGTAATTAGAAACCTTACTTCTAGCTGCCTGTGGTCCTAGTACAAATACTTCTATCTTGATAGAATTAAATGGAAGGAAGTTACATCCAGTGATTAATGTCATTTACATATACCATATATCTAACTTTATTACAAGGGTGTAATCTGGCATCTGGCTTTGCTAAAACAAGCAACTGCGTGTCATCGGCGAAACAGTGGAAGCTAAGACTTTCTAGTCTATCAAGAACAATAATCAATGGTGTCAAAATGTCTGCACTAAGGGTCAAGCAACACAAGCAAAGAAACACAACCCTGTTCAAAAGCCAGTAGCAGGTATTTACTACTTTAACAAGCAATGCTATGATGAGTATTATATCCTGAGAGATACTCAGGTTTTCTCTAGGTGTTTTTTCAGTAGCGGATGTAAAGGGTTTTGCTGGCGGTCGGAGTAAATATCAATAAGTAATTAAAAACAAATGAAATGGTTACAGACATTCACAAAAATTAAATATCACAATACTTGAAGACATTAATGTCTACATAAATAAATTATTTTACACTATGAAGGAGGAGTAAAAAATCCAATTCTGTAATTGTTCAAAAGCATTTCATAATTTTAAAGATTCAGTTTAACATCAAATCAAAATATTTACATTTACAAAAACTTTATAAAATTATACAACACTAACTGGGAGCAGACAAGTAGATTGTGACATAATTTATCATGCTATGGCGAGATGATAAATCATGATATCATGATATAATATCATATTGCCAAGCTCAATTATTATTCTTGGACACATTATAATTAATAAGTAATTTTATTTTAGTTTTAAGTAATAAATAAAGTTAATTTTATTAGTCTTCGTTTTCTCGCAACTCTCCTCCACTCTGCTCTTTCTATTCCATTCCAATCCTGCTCCACTTACCTCCATTACACCAGTCTGTCTACTTGTCTAATATGGTTACAATTGAGAATTAATAATGTTAGATGACTCGCATCACAAATATTTTATCATGCAACCAGTAACAACATTAAAATATTGTTGTAGCCACCACAAATTTTATGCTTTAGAACCAAATAGCATTTCTTACCCTTCAAAGCTTTGGGGCAGAGCTAAGCCCCTACCTAGCTAAAGTAATGTTACCAGACTATTGTCGTCATAGACATCAGGCATCTTTCTCTTCTTGGAGAAATATTTTAACAAATTCATCTGAAAATGCAATCAGGAATATTTTAATACATAACTTACATAAAAATCCTTGACTGTTATTTTACTGACATTTATAAAACTTCATCACATTTCATAATATAATGAAGCATCAGTGGCAATAGTTTTGCAGCAGAAGATATAACAATTAATTCTGTGGCCTTTGAGAATAACCCTAAAACAGTCCTGACACTTGCACGCAGAGTTGGCACAAAGAGACATGCATTGTTGTGTGCCAATGAGGGAACTAGTCATGAAAGTGTGAGTAGAGCTTCGTGGGGCTTTGTATGAAGTGTATGCATGCGTGCCAAGGCATGCTGGGATTTTTGAAATTTTCAAAATATTTGGCACTACAAATTTTCGTTCCAGTGGCGTGGCTAATGTGCAACCTATTCATGAAAACTGCATGACATTGAGTGTCAGTGCTTGCCATTGCGTGGGAATTTTTGGCAATATAAACAACTGTGGAACGCAATGGCATGTAATGGCCCTCATGCGCAGTGCATACATTGCACATAGATTTCACACGGCAAGCAGTGGCTTGCCAAAAGTAACGTCATCATCATCAACTGATCAGATTGTCTATGCTCACGTCTTCTGGTCAACCAGTCTCTGATCCACACCACTTTGAATGGATTTCAATTACATTCGCTTGGAAAAAGTGAAACTCCACACTCTGCTTTTTCCTAGCAGCCAAAATTCCTGCGGATGCGACTCAGTCTACTTCTATTGTAAACAAATCACACCTTCATTCATGAGGCCACCTTAATTTTGAACTTGCGCACGGTGGGCATGGTCTGAGAGTGTAGAGGTGAACATGCATAACTGAAAGGCGGATAGCGCACAGAATCTGACTTGTGCATGAATGGGAGAATCTGGCCCTTAAGGTATTGTAATGACCTAGTCAAATTATGAATTGATAGTCAATTCATGCTCTAAAGCCAATGTGGATGAAATAAATAATTCTGCAAAGATTATTGTACCAGACTTCCACCACAGCAATGCGACACTTGTATCCAGTTATTCGAAGCATGGGTTGCAGTTGTTGCTGCTGAAGCTATCACAACCAGATATTAGCATATCCATTGTCCTTTAATAAATGAAAAGAGAGTTTTAAAATGACTATTGGACAAGTTTTAATTTATTTTAGGTTTTCTGAAATTTTTAAAAGGATCAAAAATATATATACACACACTTAGATTATGCATTCAGTGGTGCTGAATGTTCCAAAATGCCTGTTCACTAACTTACTGATCAATTTCTGCCTGTAAGTAATCATGATTGACTGAATGCAGCTGGTAGTATCTCTGTGCCAAAATAAAAAGTGGTTGTTTGACAGTACTCATTGCATTGACCAACACACAACAATGTGGGAAAGTCCAAAGACCTCAGTGTAGATCTGAGAAAGAAGCCCCTGCTCCAAAAACGGACACCTTCAAGCTTGACTAAAGTTTGAAGGAAAAGGAAAATATTATGGTCAGATGAGACAATGATTGAGTTGTTTGGCCACAATGACCAGAGGTACAGAGGAACATTGTACCAACAGTTGAGGATGGTATTGAAAGCATCATGCTCTGGGGCTGTTTTGCTGCCAGTGGAACTGGTGAATTGCACAAAGTGGATGTAATGAAGAAGAACCTCAGAATTCTTCAAAGTATTCTCAAACCATCAGCCATTCATAATCTAAGTGGGTGTACATATATTTTGACCCTGTATTTATTATTTTGACCCTGTGTTGATTTCAGAAAACCAAAAATAAATTAAAACTTGTGTACCTAATCCTTGGTTTTTTTTTTTCTTAAAGATTTATGTTATACAAGCATTCTGCCATAGAAAAAGAACAGTCCAAAGAAGTCGCTAAAAGTCAAATACTAACTAGTAAAACTAATAATACTAAAAGCCATGCCATTGTACCCTGTGACCATGAGTATGGTGGTAAACTCTCAGTAACATGGTAACATGGCTGATAGTATGACAGGCTAATGTCTACGTGTGATGCATATCATATAGATTAATTTATAGGTTTTATCCAGCTGAATAAAATAAAAATGAAATAAGACATTAGACATTAAAATAGAAATTTCTCTTCATTATCCTTGTACTGCTGTCACAAAAATGATTTACTGAGTTTTGTTAACTTTTTAACATTACATTTGGATTTTAGGTTACGCCAAATGTATTTGAAGACAAGGCCATTTTTTAGGTGAGCAAGTGTCTGGGATAAATATATGTTTGTATTTATGTTTGTATGGGATAATATACTTCATGTTTAAAGGAGTCTGAAAGTAAATAAATGTTTGGTTGCATATTCTTTGCTTGCAATAACTGCATTATGCAGGTGATGCACTGCCACCACCAAACTGCTGTGTTTTTCTTTTGTGCTACTATTCAAGGCTTTTTTGTTTTGGAGAGTTTCTCCCTTCAGTTTTCACCTCAAGAAGGTGAAGTCCTACTGTTAAGGTCTGGTGATTGACTCTTTCACTTTGCACTTTTCCCCTGATGAAGTTCTTTGTTGTGCTGGACTTCCGCTGCTACCATCATGAGTTATAAAGATTATTGCACTATTCCAGAAGCAGCCAAGTATGCCCAAGCCATTACACTACCTTCGCCATGCCTGACCGATGAGCATGTGTGTTTTGCATCATGAGGAAATCCTTTTTTATCACCTTGGTAAAGGTAAATGTGGGTTCCAGAACTTTTGTGGCTTCTCTCTGTATGCCTTTTTTTTTTTTTTGTGAATTCCAATCTGGCCTTCCTATTCTTACCTCAGATGAGTAGTTTACATCTTGTGGTATGGCCTCTATATTACTGCTCCTGAAGTCTTCACCTGTCCTACCCTGTGGAGGTTGTTGATGTCACCGACTGACGTTTTTGGGTTTTGCAACAATTTGGTTATGTCAGTGGATTGCCAGATTAATACAGTTATTGCAAACAGGAGATATACAACCGAATATTAAATGTTATTTACTTTAATTTACTTTAAGACTATCTGTTTTAATACTTTTGTTCACCTAAATATTGGCTGGTCTGCCACCAAAAGTGCCATGTTCTCAGTTGTTTAGAGAAAGTAGAGAAAACTCCTGGCATTTGGATTTCATTGTTATATCAAATCAAAAGTCATACCACCCACTACTAACAGCTAATCTTTTTATCTGTGCTGATCAAGTTCTTGATTATATGATAACCCTGTTTAATGAAATTTCTGGTTCCTAATGTCTTGTAGATGATGAAGGATCAGGTACAGATACAAGCAGGAAACTCACTAAATGTAGCAACTGCAAATATGGTGCTGAATGTGATGAGGATTCAGAAGATGAAGACTCGTAAGTATCTGATTTATTCATAAGGGATTTTGTAGCTTTTTTTCAGTAAAATGTTTGCCTTTACAAGCCCATATAGAAAATGTGTTAATCCATGTACAAATCCAGTTATTTAAATTATTTGTATATTATTTTTTAACATTTTATTATCATTAAAATGACAGAAACTAGATTTGTTATAAAGTATATAACAAATATTTAATATATATTTATATTTAATATATTTACATGAATGCTCATGATGGTAATGCCTCTTGGATCAGAACCCGTGTGGTGAAATGTTAGACTTCTGTGCAAGCCACAGATTGTAAATAACCAGAACTTCGAACACAAGGTTAGTCACTGGTATCAATGGTAGCTGTCCTTCCAAGTAATGTTCATTCAGTGTTTTCCTGATACAGTTGTGATAAAGCAGTTGAAGAAGCAAAAGCTCAGGCATTGGGGAGGCCACAGAAGAGACATTTGGGTGGCCCCAAAGATGTTCTGGTAAATGGTGCCAGCACTTCAGAAAGGGGAGATGAGACCTTGCCTTTGTATCTCCAGTGGTGCTCACTTCACGAGCCAGTGCCAGAAATCTCAGGTGTTGTGGAGTCCATCTCTGAGGTTACTAGCAAGAAACAGTTATAGTTACCAGACATGAGTAGTGGTGGAGATTTGCCTAGAGATGTTGAATGCATTGAACAAGGTTGAGATTGTGTGGTAAATACCACCTCATCAATGATGCATGGTCCATTTGTGGCAGTGCCCTTGGACTGGTAACTGGGATGATGTTTTTTTTAAAGAGGATGAGAAGGTGTGTTCCAGATATATGGGAATCACAATCCTCCTAGGAAAAGTCGGCAGAGCCAGATGCCACTGGTTAGGGAAGTGGGCACCAAAAATTGTGCATGAAGAAGCAGAAGTGCAAAAAGCAGGTGGGCATGTGTGCTAAGCTAAAGACTTACCCTAGCCACATCTATTCCCCTCTTTACAATTTGTCCATCAGCAATAATATGGAATACCTCTGACTGCAGCGGTCAGTGAACTCTGAGACTGCTGCATTTTTCTTTTTATGGTGAGTCAGTGGCTCTGGGAGCAGCCATTCAGCCAGTTGGCTGAATTATACATCACACTGATCAGATAGCTGGCTGGTTTGTTCTGAACTCTTTAACTAATATTTTTAACAATTGATTTACACAGTATGTCTAACATTTGATGGTGCAAAATATATTTTATTGTGAGAAAAAGGTTAATGAAACAAAAATGCAGACATTTGTTGATTGTATAAAAATTCCCCCTCCCTCCTGGGTTACTATTTGGTAGAATCATCTTGGCAGCAATTACATCCATAAGAGTTCTGGGCTATGTCTTGGAATGGGCTTTGCACATCTGGATCTTGATAGATTTGCTCATTCTCTCATTTTCATTGGCCTTGGCACCAGGCAAACTTTGTTTTTGTTTAGGCAAAACAGGTCTTTAAGACATTGCTAGAATGTTGGACATTGCTATAAACAGACCCTGAAGTTTTTATAGAATCAAAATGGTGTCATACAGAGTTAACAATTTATTTATTGCAAGCTGCTCTGATCTTCACAGACATTGATCACAATTCAGGCATGAAAAAACCCATGGATGGCATTACAACAAAGGGCAAATGTGCAGTAAGACTGCTTCTCTTAACAGTTTACTATAAACGAGTCAAGGCTGAATGCAAACCAAAAATATAATCAGGCAGTTGCAAAAGCATAGATTCCAAACCCAATTGTATGATGTATAATTGTATGAATTGTATGACTGTATGATTATACAGTCTCTGATTCACCAAAACCTAATTCAAGAAGGTCAGATGTATTCATGGGCATACACACTTATACGTTAGTGCTCCTCAAAATTTAATACAAGGGACAAAAGTATAGAATGAAGTAATGGTTAGTCCTCATAATTTGTAAAATAAATGAATGGAACAAAAGAGGAGATTGAGTTTCTGCTTCATTTGTAAATCAAGCAACCCCAAGTCAGGTTGTAGCCCTTGGTTTGGGAATCCCTGGTCTAGCTGCTGTGCTAAACATGCATCCACAGATGGGGGTGTCCTTTCATTAATATACTTTTACCGGAAAGATGCAACCTGATATGTCACTCAGGTTATAGGCCTCAAAAAAGGTCCACCAGCCTTTGTTCATCCTCTCTCTTGTCTGACGCTTGTGCTGTATGGACTGTGAAAGAGAGGAACTTTCACCTATCTTTAAGGCTGATCGCTATGCAGTGTGGCACACTAAAGGAGGCGCTAGTCAGTCACTTCTGATGGGACCACAATGAGTGCATGGCTCACATCTCTCATTATGTTAAAATCAGTCAATACTACTCTGCTGCTTTCAACTTTGTTGGATGGCTGGACATTCATGATTTATAAAGCTAACTGACTCTTCATAATGATGCATATCCATTGGCTGATGAACCTGCAAACTTTTTGGATAGAAAAAGAGGTAGCAAGAACTGAATATGTAGATCAGGCAAGGAAATTAAAGCTACAACAGGAAACTGGAAAGGAACCTGCAGAATAATAACAAGGTACATATGGAGGGACATGAAATCTATTACATGCTGAGACAGGGTGTAATCTGGAATGGACCAATGAGCTGAACCTGTTCTTAAGTAGATTAGACATTCAATACAATGAAGAGGCCCCCCCCAAAAAATGGGCCCTTCAGACAACCCCCAACACAACTTCATCCCTCAACAAATAACATGGGGATTCCTCTCACTCAAAAAATTTGTTCCACTATATGGACAAAAGTTTGTGGACACCTGACCATAACATCACTATGTGATCCTTCCCCAGACTGCTGGAAGCACACAATTGTCATTGTCGGATGTCATTTTATACTGTGGCATTACAGCATTCCTTCACTGGAAGGTCCTGTTCTAGAATGACCGTGCACCTGTGCACAAAGCGAGCTCCAAGAAGACATGGCTGAGTGGTCAGCACAGAGGCCTGACCTCAACCCCACTTGTTCATATAGTTTAGGTGATGTGTGCTATCCAGTGGACTTCAGCACAACTTCACTAGCCTAGACATCAGAAATACTCAAGTGGCTGCAGAGCAGGTGAGGAACAGGCTCAAGTCAGGTAAGGCCAGATGGTGTCAGCCCTAGAGTACTCAAAGCATATACTGCCAGTTCTGTGGCATACATGCACCACATATTCAATCTGGGCCTGAACCTAGAGAGAGTAACGGAGAGTAACACATCCTGTCTTGTTCCTGTACATAAAAATGGGTACATTTTAAAGATTACAAACCGGTGGTGGTAACCTGACTCTATGAAGACCGTAGAGAGAGGCTATTTGGTTCTGGCATATCTATGACCTCTGGTGATGCCATCAGTGGACCCCTTGCAGGAGAAATGTTGGAGTGAATGATGCCATTATCTACTTACTTCATCAAGCTTATACTCACAAAGTTGCTCCACAGATCCACCATAGGACATCATTACTATTGCTATCAAACTCTAGAATGCCTCCCCTTCTGTCACAGTAAGCTGGAGTACTGAGGCTGGGCAAGAGTGTTGCTGCGCTACAAACACTTCTGCACTGTCCTGCACTCTTCACCACTGTCACTGCAAGAAAATTTTAACAGGTGAACTTATAATCCAATAAACTGTAACTTGGTTGCTAGTTTCACAATACTCAGTAAGTGGAAGGCCAAATTGGAATTTGAAAAGAAATAGTGAGAAGAGCCACAAAAGTTCTGAAACATTTTTATGGCTTGATGAGACCAAGGTTAACCGCTACCAAAGTTGACCTAATGGAAAGGCTGAAGTGTGAGAAATAATGCATCTGATCCAAAGCATTCAGGGAGAAATGGGTGGCATACTCTTCCCCATGTCAATTTCAGCTAGCCAAGGCATGGATAGCACCTTCCTCTGAAAGTGTTATACTGTCTCCTGCTGATGCATGTGCAGCAGTCCAGAAAGATGCGGTCAGCTGCTTTCACGTGCCTTGGTGGTAGCAGGCCTATGGAAGCTTTCGCTCTCCCTGGTTGGTAGGGGAGAGTCATCTGGTGAGTGGGAATTGGCCATGACTAAATTAGTCATAAATAATAAAGATAAAATAATGATTCCATTAAAGTCCCATTGACATAGATCTGAAGTTTTTTCATTTTTATATAGCAATTTTATCATGCAATTAACTTTTCTGGGAAGCAATAAAATCTCATGGCTTTCATAGGTATTAACGGGATTCTTTTGGCCAAGTCCAGTCCTATTATATAATATTCCTTAGCTTTTTTGTTCATAACTAGGTCCTTTATTATTCCCAGATTATCCCCCGTCTGGTCCTGGTGACTTCCCTTTGCTCAGCTGAGTGATTACTTTCATTATTTAAGTGCAAGTGTTGGGTTCTGCTAAATAACCTAATTTAATTGTTTAATCCTTTTAATTTCGTTTTTTACTTCTAATATGTTTGTTCTTGAAACGTTGAACATTTAGTTTCCAAAATCCTTTTGCTTCATTTATGCGCATTTTTAATTTGACATTCATGCAGAGATGGTCTGAATCAACAGCATATTCAGTTTTATAGTTTATTAGATTAGATGCTAAATCAATCAATTCTTGTTTTTACTTTATCAATTCAAGTAAACTAGTTTTATGTGGATAAACTCTCTAAATGTATCTTTCAATTTGTTTTTATCACATTTGCTTTTTAATAATTTACCATGTCTGGTAATAGGTATGTCTTTTGTGTGTGAGGGATTGTTTAACAGTAATCGTGTTAAAGTTACTACAGATTATTATTTCATACATTTAACAGATCTTGTTGTTCGTAGAAAATTTTTATTTTCCCAGCTCTATCGGGAGGCATATAAATGTTTATAATTTGTATTTTGTCATTTCTAATGAATGTATCAATTATTAACCGTCTGCCGGGTAAAATTTTTCTTGCTTTTGTTATCTCTGCATGTTCTTTGAAGAAAACAGGTACACCATCTGCTTTGTCATTCCCTATACTAGGATTGGGTATCGTTTGAATTTTATCGATTGCAGTTCCTAACAGTTTCCCGTTCCGGGGAGGGAAAAAAAAGGATTAATGTTTACATGACAAAAAAATATTTTTATGATGCAGCAGTCCTATAATTTAAGAATACATTTGATATGTGTCAACTCTTGTCGTTTTTATTAAAGTGAAACTACACTTTTGACCGTTCACTGTCTATCTTTCACACTTGTGTCTAACCAAAGGGCTGTTGCACATTCACTTAAAACAGGTCCTGGCAGATAGCCTCACATGTCCTTTCAGATCTGTAGTGTTTAAGAACTGATGAATAGAATCGAATTTCAAGAAAAAAATTAGGTACCCGGTACCAGGTATTTTCTTAATGGTTCTAATTTGGAACCTACTTTGGGTTCCCAACCCTACCCTTTAGATATAACCGCTTCCCCTTCAGTCCACAATGTTTTTATCTCACTTAAGTCCTGTGGAGTTGTTGCCTTAATTCTTGCACATGCATTATATGGATTTTTTTTATGTCAGTACTGTCAGAACTTTTTGTTTCTGTTCTTTTCTGATTTAATACCCTTTAAATTTATAGTTAGATAGTTAGATAGCTAGAACTTTATTAATCCCTTGGGAAATGTTCCTCCGGGAAATTCAGTTTCCAGTAGCAGCACACTGACAGACAGTTTAAAAAAGAATTATATATCAAAAATCTAGAATAGAATATAAAAAAGGGAAAATAAGAAAAACTATACAATATGGCATATATGTAAAATAAAATACAGCGCATATATATACACACACACACACACATATACACACATAATATAGCATAGAGCAGTCAGACGCAGAGGTAGTATATAGTGGTGGAGAGATTATAAACAGAGTATGATGAATTTCTACATGTGTAGCATAGTATGGTGTATAGTTTGTGATGATAGTAATGATAAAAAAATTATTGCACCAAAAAAATCATTGCACCAAAAAATATATAAATATAAATACTTAATACTTACACCAGATCTAGATAATATAAGTACCTAAATAAAAACATATAGGAGTGCATGAATACATGCTTGAGTACATGAACATCATATTAATTGGTTTTACCTTTTGTTAGGTTAATCACAGTTCATTCAGTTGTGATCTCCATTCTGTCTGTCCTTTTACGTGGTTTCGTCTCTGGTTGTGAGGTGCTATTCTGCTTCTATTTTATGGCTGTCCCTGTTTGCTTCTTATCTTTTTCAAGACAGTTCTATGTTGTGGTTGCCTCTGTTTCTATATAACAAGGTGGTTCCATGTAGGTGGCATCCTTGTGTACCTGTGATGTTCCTGTGACTGCAGCTGTGTTTTTATGCCTTGGTAGCAATATATACTCATCTTCAAAGATGCTTAAAGTTGTTTTAGATTCTCCAGTCTTGCTGTTCGAACTCTAGGTGTCTGTCACTCTGTCAGTGCTGTTCGAACTCTAGGTGAAGTGGTTGTCTTACTACTTTGTCCATTATCTTCCTCACTCTACTCCTCTTCTTGGGGTGAGTCCTCTTCATTAGTTGGTGCATTATTTATTTGTACCTCATCGTTTGTCTCCTGACGGCCTTGGTTTTCTGTAACTAGGCTCAGACCTCTGGTTCTATTGAAGTATGTCTTGGGACTGCTAAAGTAAACATGCCCCATCTCGCCACAGAGGTTGCAGCTCTATGTTGGAACAGTCCTTCCTTCTAAGATCACGTCATCCAAATTTCCAACATTCCGTCATTTTGCAGTCCTTTATCAGGTGTTCTGTAGGGTTACATATGTAACACCTTTGAACCTGGCAAGGATACATGATTTTTCCTTTGAAATTGAAATTAGGAATGAACATGAGATTGCCATCTGCTTGGGTTTTATCCTTATTTTGTCACCTTACTCCATATCATATACCAAATTGATCTACTGGTTTTTGCACTGGTTATTAGGATATCACAGAACCATCGGAGATGCATCTCAATATCTTCATCTGCAATTCTGTCTGTCCAGAACTTGACAACAAAGAAGTTTGTGTCCTGGGGTACAGAAGAGACAAGTTCCTGGTCCTTCCCGAACCCGTTCGTTGTCCCACTGTTGGAAATCTGTAAATTTTGTAAAGGATTGTTTTGCAAAAAACATATTTCATAGTAATTTTTGCTCAGAAGCATAATGACCGAGTAGATGTTGGCGGCTTTTATTCATTCAGACTGTAAAAGTTGGGTTCCACTTTGTGCTCTTGTTCTTGTTGTATTAAGACTTTTGACTATTGATTGGAAGGTCATGAGTTTAAATATCAGCACTGCCAAGCTGCCACTGCTTTGCCTTTGAGCAAGGCCATTAAACCACAACTGCTTAGTTATATATAATGAGATACCTGTAAGTTGCATTGGATAAGGGTGTCTGCCAAATGCAATAAATGTAAATGTTCTGTTTGGAGCCTCTCCTTCTGTAATGTAGTGGAGTCAAGCCCATGGCCTCCCTCCCAAAGGCAGGGGTGCTACTCACGGGGACATACAGTCTCAGTAAATTTTCTCAAGTGTACTTAATTCGAAGGAGAGGAGAATATTTTATGGAAGAAGGGGAACACCTAGGGCACTTAAGGCAGTCTGCTTGTGCAAGACTCCTCGTCATCCACTCGAGAGATAAATAAATCAGATTGAAAGAAATGTATCTGCTTTAGGTGGGACTTCTCTAGAAGTTTGTTTGTTCTGCACTACTGCAGCGGCACGACATGGCAGCTCTATAGAGATGGACCTGCACCCTATGTAAGAGATGAACGCCTCATTCTAAAGGCCAATTTATATTTCTGTGTTGAACCTACGGCGTAGCCTACATGCCTGATGTGCACCTCCCCAAAAATGTAACTACGTGTCACTGCGATGCAGACCGCAACAACTGTGATTGGTCAGCTTGCTAGCCACGTCTTCAGCTTGCAAACATGCTTGTTTGTTGTTTATCATTGTCATGACAACTGAGTGAGCTGTAGCAGCCCACACCACTCTTTTAGCCTATTTAATGCAACTTCTAAAAGAGAAATACATGTTCCAACTAAATTTTGTGGTTGTTTTTGTAGTGAAAATGGTAGGCTATTTTTTCTTTAAGTCTTAAAGTCAAGTTTTTCAGACCACTTGTACTGAATACGGATGAGTTAAAACACTTCAGAAATACTTTCGGAAAGAATTCACCTGGTTTATAATTAATAATGCAAGGATTAATTTTCCCCAGTAAATTTGTTTCAAAGCAACATTTTGTTTGTGTTATATTCCGTTTATATTTCTACAGCAAAACACTGCATCGCACTGCTCTTTTCCTGTTCATTAAAGCAGTAAATTCTGGCATGTTTCAAGTGGCAGCACCTCCTGGAGGATACGCACACCTTATACACTAAAGTATACACTATAAATATAAATACTTCAACCTTCGAGATCGTCAATGCCATACCCTACGCTGTAGGTTTGATATAAGTATATATGTATATAAGTAATATATAACTAATATATAGAGTTTGATAAGTATAAATCAACTTAAGCTTACAAAAAAAAATTTAGAATATTATGGAACCTATACTTTATTTCTGCTAATAAATACCCTCAAAATCCTACATAGTTGATCTTTAAACATTCAAATACTTGTCTTTGTACACTTAGTAGACTGTGAAATTACTGTAAGGTTAAACGTACAATTAACAAATTTTGATACTAAGTTCAACATTGCTAATACCAAAATATCAGACATGAATATTAACAGGTTTATAAAGTGTCTTTGTTTATGTCTGAGGCTAACAAGACATTTAATAATAATAATAATAATAATAATAATAATAATAATAATAATGTGTATATATGTGATTAGTGTCTTTTATGTTCAATAAATGCATAATGTTTCCAAAGTCAATGAGTAATTGTGTTAAAAACCGAATATCCTTATTTTTAATTACTTTTTAATTTAGTTCTAAAAAAGTGTTTATATTTTTATTACATTTAAATACTCTGCTTTTTGGGGAATTTTGGGGTGTATTTTTTCTTCCTCAGTTACACAGATATCTTGATGTATCATAGATGTCTTGCAATGTACTGAGAATAACAGAATCTCTGTATGGTGATACCATTGTTACCCTGCGCAACATATCATGGTTTCATGTTGTGAATCGCTCTGTGATTACCACCCCTAATTGCCATGCCGTGTCATGAATTCCAAGACACTGGAGTATAGACAGGAGAGTCTTGTGATTGACAGTGTCGAAGGCTCCTGCTGACAATTTGACTGATCTAGTGGCATGAAGCTCCTCAGTAAAAGGCACAAGGTTGGTTTCTGTGGAGTGCACCACTTTGAAGCCAAAGTGGTTAGGATCATGGAGGTTATTCTGGGTAAGACATATAGACAGATGATGGTAGACGGCACATTCAAGAGTTTTGGAAAGAAAAGAGAGAAGTAATACCAGCCAGTAGTTACAGGTGTCTGAGTTCTCTAGAGGGTGTCTTGAATGTATGCAGTATATGACCAGCTTTTATGGAGTCATTACCTTGCCGGGGCCTAAAGGTTAGAGATGCAGGTTTGGGACCAAAAGGTCACTGGTTTGATTCCCTGGACCGGTGGGAAGTATGTGTGTGTGAGGGTAGTGAATGAATAGCACTTTCCCTTCCCTCTGCATCCACGGCCGAAGTGCCTTTGAGCAAGGCCACCTAACCCCCAACTGCTCCCCGGGTGCTGCAGCACGGAGCTGCCCACTGCTCTTGGTATGTGTGCTCACTTCTCACTTCTGTGTGTTCACTGCTTTGATGAACTTAATGCAAGGACTGAAGCACTTGATGAAAAGCACTTCAGTGGAATCAGAATACTTATGTTCTACTTATGTAATACTCATTCTTGTTTTTTCAAGCAAATTATTACGCACTATAATTTAACTATAATAATTGTAACACTTTTTATTGTTTGCCAGGTGTTCGTGTAAAATTGACTGTAGTGGGCATAATGAGAATCCAGTATGTGGTACAGATGGAAACTCCTACAACAACCCCTGCCTTGTACGGGAGGCTTCATGTCTAAAACAGGAGCAGATTGATGTTAAACATCTAGGGAGATGCCCAGGTAGGATCATAATTTATTTTTCTACAATTTTTTTTGTATACTCTAAGGATGTTGGAATATCTCATTTTATGGTGTGATAACTAGGGATGTAGTGGTAAAAAAAAAAAAAAAAAAGCACCCTGGGCAGGTCGCCAGTCCACCACAGGGCCAACACAGACAAACAGCCACACAC
This sequence comes from Notoglanidium macrostoma, assembly GCA_030068235.1. NCBI lineage: Eukaryota > Metazoa > Chordata > Actinopteri > Siluriformes > Auchenoglanididae > Notoglanidium > Notoglanidium macrostoma. The sequence goes on from JAQQZR010000033.1 coordinate 3,421,815, forward strand.
GCTCGCATTCACACCTATGGGCAATTTCGTGTAGCCAGTTGACCTAATCTGCATGTCTTTGGACTGTAGGAGGAAACCCATACATGCATGGGGAGAACATGCAAACTTCACACAGAAAGGCACCCTGGTGATCTGGGCATCAAACCCAGGACCTTCTTGCTGTGAGGCGACAGTGCTAACCACTGCTTCACCCCCGCAGTTGAACTCTATGAAGTTTATTAATTATGATAGTAAAAGAAGCTGAACATTTTGATGTCACATCTATTAAAGTATACAACTGTAGGAGCAGCAGCAGTTTACAAATTGTATTATTATTTTTTTTGATTATTTACAAAAAACTGTCACCACTTGAACATTCTGCAATGCATTTCAATGAGAGAAAACATACTGTTAAAAGTTGAACATTTATAAAAACTATAACTCGCATTACTATTTTTACCATTGTCATCAACAGTGTGAAAGAGAGACAATGAATGGTCAAAAGTGTAGCTTCAGGAAAACGATAACAACTGAATTACATCAAATCCATTCTTAACCATCTGTACCTCATAGCGGCCGCCGACGGCATGCTTGTATTTCACTGTAACGCCGCAGCTGGCTCAATTTTTAAAGCTCTGCTGTAGATCATTCATGAAATAAGACGGTGTTTGTTGATACATGAACACCATATTTTTCTTTTCTAAAAGAAGTGTGTGTTGCCATTGACATTTCTGTAGTATTTCTTAGTTTTATGTCGAGACCTGCTGAGGACTGTGTCTCTGGGTGTTATGGTAGAGTTATAGAAGACTCTGAGTCTGTTCTCACTGGATGAGATGGTAATTATGTGCACCAGTGATGACAGTCCAGCATGTTTGGATGTCAGTGACAATCATGTCGATGTAAGAAATGTCAAAATTAAAATAAAAAGCTTAAAAGTAATATTGGCATATGCCTGTTTATCGCTATCTATGTAGCCAATTCTGTAGCAGTTCCTAACTACCTAGCATGAGCATAGACACTCACTAAACTGATCACATTGATATAAATGATATGACCTGCATCATAAAAAAAAGTAAATCCATGATGTGTTTAGTCGCTTTCTTTGTGCTCTTGGTGTGTGTGTGTGTGTGCGCGCGAGAGTGAGAGTGAGTGTATGAGACAGTGAAAGAGGGAAGGGGACAGAGAGTGAGGGAAATTCTATTGGTTTGTCTTGTTAGCTAAATCTCAAACTTATCAGCCAATTTATTATCTGTGTGAGTAGAGTTTGAGAGATAATTCATGATATCGCAGTTAGACAACCAGTTAAAACCATAGAAGCATAGAAACTTCAAATCAAGCCTCATAACAGGTCCACCTACTGCAAGGAACTTAAGCAACTGGTGTCCTGGTGCAGTCATGTCCAGTATGCCCAATACCAAAAAGGCCTACAAGCTTCTGATACATTTTAGAAGGAACCCAAATTAATGTCTATTACAAAGAGAGCAGAAGATCATTTTTCTTGTACAGTTGAGTTCAGATAGGTCTCTTGTAATCTAATAAGGCACATAGAAATATTCTTTAATACCACTATTACATTATGTTCTTTCATGTTTGCCCTATTTATTTTAAGTTAGATTACTTACTTGCATATTTCTTGTACTACTGGGCATAGTTTTAAGTTGTCCAGTGCTGTTTCAGTTGTTACTTCTGCACTTAAGACAAACTACTCATTCGTCTATCATGATGAGTAAATAAAATCGATTGCTGATCGATAAAATTTTATGTGCCGTGTACTGAGGATGCAAAATGAAACATTTGGTTTGTATGACTTTCATTTCATATGATAATTTATATGAATATTCGTTTCATGTTGTTTCCCCAGTATTAGCAGGCAATACTTGAACTTGTGACAAATATGTAAAGTAATATGCAGAAGAAACAGTTTAATCAGATTTAGTTAACATGTTAACATGACACTTAGCACAACCCTAATAGGTATTTTTGGACACAATCTCCATAGACTCTAGTAGACACCATACCCATATTATTCCCTTTTCTATGCAGAACATTTTTATACTATGCTATATTTTGCTTATAAGACATTATCCTGTCTTTAATAATAAGAAATGGTTCTTATCTTTTCTTAAACAATGGTTTGTCTTGTTTTAGACAAAGGGAAAAAAACTGATGATGGACTGTCCTATAAGCCTGATCTTTTTGGTAAACACATTTCATTTTTTTTCCAGGTTTTGTCAAAAGTGCACTATTGCTTTTAATAATAATAATAATAATAATAATAAATGTTGGAAACTAGTACATAAATCATTTTCTTAAATCGTTATACTGCCTGACATTAAATATGAACTGAACAGTGTAAATTAAATTAACAGCTTTGGTTAAAAAAACTGTGCTCTGTCTTCAAATGTTAGACACAGCAGATCCAGGAGAAGGAAAAGGTTATGGCTGGATGCCAGTCCCTTGCACAGATGACAACTTTTGTGTTCATGGTCACTGTGAATTTAAGTATGGGCATTCCACTTGTCGGTAAGCATTGAGTTCAGAGTTTAGATTTTGCTTTGTCTACATGTTGTGATCTAGTGACATCAAAACATCTAATGCTCATATCTGAAGTAAACGTTGTGCATTTCTTTCTTTCTTTTCAGGTGTGATTCTGGATACACAGGGCCACAGTGTGAGGAAGTTGCTGACTTTAACATACTGTATGTGGTGCCCAGTGGTCAAAAACTGCACTATGTACTCATAGCTGCTATAATTGGAGCTGTACAGATAGCCATTATTGTGGCCGTTGTCATGTGCATCACCAGGTTAGTGACCACGGAAATATGCAAAAGTCATTGCTGAGAATTTTATTATTTACATCTATTTAATATGTGGCTGGTTTATAAGCAATTAAGGCAAAATTCAATGTTAAATAAAATAATACATATTCCATTAGTGGTAAACAATTCCCAATGCAATATCTCTCTCAACAGGAAATGCCCTAAGAATAACCGAGGACGTCGGCAAAAGCAAAACTTGGGTCATTTCTCTTCAGACACCTCATCCAGGATGATGTAGCTTGTTTTATTTTTGCTTTTATACCTTTTGTACCATGTGCATTTGCATTTATGAGTACATTTTGTTTTATTCTGTGTTTATCAGTGGACAATAGGTTTACTTTTAGTTTATTTATGGTGCCTTATTGTTCATTTTCTCTTGGACATTTAAGGAGCTTGTTGACAGTAGTAAGCACTGCCAGCTGAACAATGAAAGCCAGTTTTTCTTTGTCTACTTTTTTTCTGTCACTTATTTTTGGTAAATGTTTGTGAAATGTTCTTGGTACAGTTGCTGTACACTTTGTTCACTGAATGTGTTTACTTTAGCGAGTGCAGCTGAACACCAAATGGAGTTGGTTATGTATGATATAACTGCATTTTTTTTTTTTTTTTTTAATGTAATTGCAGAAAATGGAATGCAGTGTGGATGGATGGCTAGTTAATGTTGCAATGTTGAAATGTGTATAGATTTTAATTTGTAATGGTATTGGTGTTCTTGATAAAAATTACCATTATTTTAATTCTAGACACTGCATATCGCATGAACCTGTGTCCAGTGATGTAGATTTAACAGAATTAAATGAATTGTCTTCTGACTTGTCTACTGTCAACTGTATCAGCTCAGCTGCATGAAGGGCAATATTTTACCCAGCCATTACTCTAAACCAGGGGTTCCCAACCTATATTGTCAGCTGATCCTTTTCTACCTAAATTGTTTGCTTCAAGCACCCCTGGAGATGTTCAGTAGTTTAATCTTAAGTAAATCTTTGGCATATTGAAGAAGTTTGTTTTAATCATTTACAGCTTCTGTTGATGTTTTAATCTGTACAACTTTGTCTTTTTGGTTACATGTACAGTTGCGGTCAGATGTTTTCATACACGGGCAGGAAATGCCATCATGGACATGAATGTCACAGCAATATTGGGCTTTTAACGATTTCTTTGAACTCTTCTTTCTCTGTGGCAGAATGAATGAACAACATGCATTTTTATTTGGAAAAAAAAAAAAACCAAGAATTTTGGGCACAAGTTTTTTGTGCACCATCTTTGATTTGTATTTTGGGGTCATTGTCCTGTTGGAACACCCAATTGTCTGCAGGTTTCAATCATCTAACTGATGGTTTGAGGTTATGCTGAAGAATTATGAGGTTCTTCATCGTGCCTTCCACAATGCACCAGTTCCACTGGCAGCAAAATGGCTCAAGAACATGATGTTTCCACCACCATGCTCAACAGCTTGTACCTCTGGTCAACTGCTTTACCTGGGCCTTGGTGGTCCCTGGGTTGGTCCGGACTATCCAAACCAATTTAAAGTTGTCTCAGCTGAGGGTGATGGTTTTGACAGTGATCCTATTTCAACGATCTGCACTGAGCTCCTGGGACTTTCCCATTATAATTCGTGTTGGCCATTCCAATGAGTGCTGTCAAGCAAACCTTTTTCATGTTGGCACAGTAAACTTACCAGCTTAACTCAGTCATGATCACAGGATGTTAAGAGGTTTTGTCATGTTAAGTCATTCAGTTACATTGAATTAATAATCTAAGTGGGTATATGTATATTTTTGACCCTGTGTAATTTCAAACCCAAAAGTAAAACCTGTGCACCAAATTCTTTTTCACGTTTTTGTTCTAGTAAAAATGTATATTGTATAATCATTCTGCCACTGAAAAAGAACAGTTCACAGACGTCGTTGAAAGCCAATTCATGCCCATGATGACGCTCATGTTCATTTTTCAGAAAGCTTGCTTCAAACATTCATTAGAAAGCTGCTTCAAAAATACCATGCGCTTAGGAAAGGCTTTAAAAAAAGCTCTGGCCTAGCTTTTGTCCATGCACATATTCCTGGCTAAAGTTACAGAATGCTTCTCACTTTGACGCTTTGTTGTTCTAATTTGCACTTGGATGTTCCTTCTTGTGGTTTTCTTTTACTGACATGTCCGTCCATTTTAAGTTATTTTAATGAAAGGCTTTTAGCCTTGGAGAATGATTTAGTATTTTGTGTTTACCTCTCACATGCTAAGAACTATAATCTTATTACATTATTCATGAATTTAATCACATTTTATAAATTTTTCTTTTTGAGGTTATACTATATGGAAAATTTTTTAATGGTTTTAATTAATCTTCTTGCCTTCATAGTCTCCCCTGCAGAAACACTAAAAAAAAAAAAAGCTAAGGATTTACCCCTGGTTGGGAAACCTTTCTTTAATTCATTTCACTGCTCAGTATGCCAGTCTAAATATAATTCCAAAGCATGGCTTGCTGGGAGTAACAGAAGTGTTGTATGGATGCGTCACATTCTGACTTAACATAAAAAAAAAAGTGGCGATAATTACTAGCCTGTTTGTAGTTTAGGTTGATTCATATCTATTTACCCACAATACGATCATGATGCTTGCACTACTGCTAATATTCAGTCTGTTTATGGTAGTGTGAAATTATACAGTAATTAACACTAAATTTAAAGTAGTAATTCAGTTTTTTTCCACTGAATGCAGTTTTTAAAGGAATTTGGTAACCCTATCCTACAGTGTTTTATTACAGAAATTTGGTAATTTTAGTTTTAGTATAGTACTATTTGAGGGTGTGTGTGTTTTGTTTAAAATCACAACGCAAGATTACAGAGTTTTTTTATCAGATATACTTGAAAAAGCTATTTATGCATGGAGTGTGTTTAAATTAAAATATTGTATACATCTCTTCTCATGATCTACTTGTAACCCTGAGTTCTCACGAGCTGCAACATGTTGAAATGATGAAGACACCAAGTATTCATTCTTCTAGCTACCATTAGGGGGAGAAAGTGGGCAGGATGAGTAACATGACCAAGTTATTCACATCAGAAGAAGATATATGATACTGCAGTGTTCGAGGCAAGGTTGCAACTGGTAATTCCTAACCTCCAACCAGTGAAAGCCACAGAAAATGCTTTGAACTTGAAATTTTAACTCTTCAACTTGGGGTAGTGTTCTCTACCCCATGTTACTACCTTTCCCATTTACGGAGTGACATCAATCAATATGACCATTCTATGAAATGGCGTTGTTACAACTTGCACATTACCACTTTCAGGGAACCACTAAAGCAGCATGTGCTGCTGCTGTCTTTTTTTTTTTTTTTACCAGCACAAAATACGGTCCCCTCCAAAAGTATTGGAACAGTGACGCAATGTTCATGATTTTGCTTCTGTACACCACCACAATGGATTTGAAAAAAATTGATTCATATCTTGCTGAAGATAAAACTGACGGCAGAAAGACCCATAAGCAAGCTATTGCTACTGAAGGAGGCTGAAACTCAGTATTTGGTGATGTTCATGGGCTCCAGACTTTAACCAGAGATCGATTTGCATCCAAGTATTAAAAATAATGCTTATATTTATAATTGTTTGTTCAGTTACTTTTGAGCCTGTGAAAATGGCTAGACTGTGTAAAAGATAGATGTAATTCCTAAACAGTTAATGCAATATTTCTGTTAAAACCCCTTGAATTAAGTCTACACTTTAATCACACCTTGATGGCTTCTTTTCAAATACATTGTGGTGGTGTACAGAGGCAGGGCGGCACGGTGGTGCGATGGTTAGCACTGTCGCCTCATAGCAAGAAGGTCCTGGGTTCGATCCCCAGGTCACCCAGGGTGCCTTTCTGTGTGGAGTTTGCATGTTCTCCCTGTGCATGCGTGGGCTTCCTCTGGGTGCTCCGGTTTCCTCCCTGATTAGGTCAACTGGCTACTCTAAATTGCCCATAGGTGTGAACGTGAGTGTGTGTGGCTGTTTGTCTGTGTTAACCCTGTGGTGGACTGGCGATCTGCCCAGGGTGTACCCCGCCACTCGCCTGAAGATGCTGGGATTGGCTCCAGCTTCCCCGCAACCTGGATGAATAAAGCGGTATAGATAATGGATGGATGGATGGTGTACAGAGGCAAAATTACGAATACTGTGTCACTGTTCCAAAATTTTTGGAGGGGACTGTATCCATGTTTTTTTGGTCAATATTCTTGCTCTGCCGCTACGAGTTTCAACTGTCTGACCCACAATAGAATAACCTTGATGTTTTTAACCATTATTTTTTGCCATTCTATATCAGGTCCTTATGTAAAGAGAAAAATATTATCATACTGACCCTAGCAGGCATTGATGCACTGCATGGAATCATTTTACATGCAACCATTTTCTCCCATAATATCTATTTTAGTTTGAAGGTCTTGCTTTGTAATCACAATGGTGGGTTTAAATAAGTTCTGTAGCTAGCTTGTTATTTGTGAAAATGCAATAGCCTGACACCATGGCAAGTGGCATTAAACTACTGACCAGAGCAGAGCAACTGGAGTGACATGAGATGAGAAATTGCTACCAGTGTGAGCAGACAATAAGAATTTTTCTTTAAAAGCATCTGTGACACTGTAAACTGTTGAGCCTACTGTGTGTATATTTATCTAGACATGTAATTATATTATATCAAATAGCAGCCACATGAAAATATGGTTTTAATAAAAGTGTATAGTAGTATATGTTTCATAAAACATCAAAATCAAAAAATTAATCTGGATACCATAGTAAACCATTTATTTACCAGTGTAGCTCAGACATGTTCAATCTTCCCTCCATAAGGCCCACGTCTGGTTTTTTTTTTTTAGAACTTGTATTGATAAATTGCTTAGCATATTCTGATGTTAGTCGTTCGTTTTATTATTATTATTTATTTATTTTTTTTATAAATGCTGACTAGAAAACTATGAAAAAACTCTTTAAAGACTTACATTACTTAGGTCTGATACCCTCTTGTATCTAAAGAAAATTCACAGAGTTTTTAGTCACAGACCAAGATTTTGCAAAGCCTGGGGTTCTTGCAGGGTCACTAATTGCAAGACTGCAACTAGATTCCTATTGAGATTATTTTCCATCATGGTCCAACAGCTTTGCTGCTTCCTGTTTGGTGCTGGAGAGATTTCACATATTGGTTGTCAGACATCCCACTCCGCAAAAACTCATTTCTTGGTGGTTAAATGGCATTAGTTATGCTAATGAATGAATGACCCCTATTAAACTCACTTTAACATGTCTTTTACAGTCGTTTAACCTACCATGGGCAATGGAAAAGTCGTTGTTGCAAACATTGCAATGAACAACACTGTCATTATTATGATGTTTATGAGGCAAGGGTACAATTTCCTAGTGTAGTCTGATATGAAGAATGATTTAGATTTGCTTTTTGGGAGATTCATGGAACTCATGGACAACGTAAGAAGGAGTGTGAGGTTGACGGTAAAGCCCACCCACAGACAAAAATGACTGGTTTCTCTGAGCTAAGTAGACCTATCAGGAAGCTCCCTCTATGTCACTCTTTCCCTACATCTGTCACACTATATGTATATTTGAAAGAGTAAGTGTAATCTTTTTTGGTCTTTTTTACATGGAGTAGAAAATCAAAATTAATAATCTAAAATGCTTTGGAAATTCAACTTTCAGATTTGACAGGACTTAAGTTCATGCAAACACAGTGGTACAGAAGATACAGAGCTGGTAGAGCCCAACCAGCAGGTATGAGTTGGACCAGCGCCCCCATCCTGGCAAACACTCTGTTAACCCTGACTTGCACTGCCTGCACTGATACCCTCATAGACTCCACTGCACTTCTCTTGATTTTACACAATAAACGAGCCTTTTTTCCCCCAAATCTATTGTGGTCCCATGTCTGTGTTCACCTCAGCTGCCCAGTTTCCCTCACATGGGGTGATTGCCCCTTTTTAGAAATTGGCTGGTGTAATCTGTGACATCACAACTAGCCTTTTTTAGAGATCCTCCCTCATTCATAGATAATATTAACTATCTAGCTAGTGTATGCTTTGTAGCTAGCTTTATAAATTAACTTGGCATAGATGAGTATATACATGCCGCCACATGTTTTTTAGGTTGGATGAGGAGTTCTGAAAAAAATGAAATTTCCACCAGTTTTGGCTGACAAAGCAAGCAGTGCATGACATAACTATTATTTTTAGTAGTTTGTAAAGAGAATAGCTTCTGAAGATGAGGCCAGGGATGATGGCTTACTGCTGCCACCTCAGCAGCCATTTCGCTAGTCATATTTTTGATTGGAGTTGTGGAGGGGAGGGGTGTTGTTTATTTAAAACAGAACAGTCAAAAATGTGTATAAAAACAGTGGGAGTCATTGAAGCTGCATACATGTGAATAAAATAATTTTTTAATTAAATAAAAGTCGCAAGAAGTGTGTAGTTTGATGTAACTGAATAAAAGTACAATTTTTAAGTGGAAAATATACTTGAGTAAGAATGAAAAGTGTTATGCATTACAACTACTCCAATGACTACCATTTATTGGAAAAAGTTACTTACGTACATGTAATGGAGTAAATGTAATTCTGTCTGGGATAGGCTGCCAAAACACAACGTGATAGCAGCCATAATTGCTTTTGTAAATTGGTATGTTAAACTCTTACAGTCTTTTGGTGTCAGTTTGCTGGAAAATATTATTCTAGCTATGATTTGACATGAATTTTATGGCAAGAACCTGTGTAAAAAATGTCAGAAATGTGTGTTTACTGTCAAAGCAGATGCCATCCATTTCCAGACAGCTGTAATGTGTAAAATCACAAATATTCTCACTGTCACAGTAAAATCTAGTATGGAATATAGCTTATGTTATATGTTGGCCCTGAAGTGAGTACTGACACTGAAACATTGGATTTTAAAGTAAGTTAAATTTACCTTTCTGTTATCTGTAGTCTTGGTTATGGAACTGGTGCTTTTCATTTTCAAACTCAAGATCATTCATTAAAAAGAAAATCCTCAAGCAGAAGCCAGAAGCCACCTCTCGGAGCTGCAGACAGGGAGTGGCTAACAGTTTGCTTTCCAGTTTGCTTTCCAGTTTCCTCAAAACTTTTTGATTGAATCTTTATAAACAAATGATGACCAAATGGTATTGCTTGAAAGTTTGACCAGATATATTTGCATATTTTATATTTTATGATTACTGTGCAACGATAGAGTGGACATATTTTGAATTTTGCCAATGGTCTGAGCCAGTGCAACATTGTCTGCTTGCATTTAATTAATAAAAAGCCTAAGGTCTACTTAATAAAATGAATATGACATTAAATTGAAAATCTCAGCTTTTTCTTTTGAAAATTGTAAAGTCCCAAAGGCACATTAGAGTTATTTTGAAACAACAATCACAACCATGTTGAGCAAAATGGGTTTGAATAATACTGTTTGAATTTCAACAACAACAAAAAAAGCAACATATTAAATACAGACAAAAAACATAATGAAGGCTGTCAGGTTTTACTTGCAAAGACATTGAGCGCGTCTTTACAATAACTGGCAGATTCTCCAGGATGCTTAGAAAAACTTAACGGCCAATTTCTGCACAAAGTGTGTATAATTTTATACAAGGGTGTTCATAATTTTATAAACAGTTGTCATATATTAGTCATTAACACTAAAATAAAAATCTTGTTCTTGAACTTCTTTTAATATTATTGCTATAATATAGATGTTTAATTTTTGCTCCACCCATTTTATATTACTAGCTTTTCTTTCTTGTTTTAGAGGCCTTTCTGCTGTTTCCTTTTAACTTGTCCTTTTTTTTGGTTCTATATGACATAGTGTATATTATGACAGGTGTAGGATAAGCTATCGTAAAGAACATTCAATACTTGTCCCTGTTTATCTTGTATTTCCCGTGCTTTTGCACGCAAGCCACTTAAGTGTCATGATTTATTTTACGTGATGTTCTTTTTATTTATCTATCTTCTTTGGTTATGTACATCCCTATGTACGTATACATCCCTATGTACAAATATGTATAAATACCTAGATTTATCTAGATTTTCTGCAGTAAATTCAGACTAAGTTTAACAACAGACAGACCCTGTGTCTGTTTGATCATTCTCCAAACGCCTGTCACATGGAGGAAAGGAGAGAGATGGTTGCTGTCTGATAGATATTGAACCTGAAATGAATCTAACCATTTGGAGGCTTGTTCTGGGATGCAGACCATTGGGTGAGTGACAGGAATCTTCCCTCTGTTAATTTTCTTGTTAGAAGTCTCTTACTCGTGGACCATATCTCTGTTTTATTGTGCATTAAAGTGCGCCGTAGTTGCGAGTTCCGAAGCGGTGTTTCCCTGCACACTTAAACACTGGTTATAACGGTAAACTCCTGTTTGCGAGTTTGAAGCAACGAGACCTCTCACTATGAAGTGTGAAATTGTAACTTATACGTATGTACAACCATGGGTGGGGCAGGGATGTCGTTCCATATGCCACGCGTAGAAGAAAATACGAAGAATTGGTTATATCACTGTGGCTATGGTGTCACTTGTGATCCCTTTCTAGACAACTTACAAGGCTGGTCTAAAAAAATTGGATTTAATCCTTTTCTGGAAAGCAGTATTTGACGCACTTAGATCTGCAACTATGATGATTTATGTTGGTTTCGGGGATTCTGGATTCGGGGATATGAAAAATATACATGCCTTAGGTCACTAGAGTTTTAGTTGGAGTCAGGTCTGGGCTTTTATATTCAAAAATATTGACTTTCTTTTGGTTAGGCCATTGCTTTGTTGATTTGGATGTGTGCTTTTGGGTCATAGTCCTGCAGAAAGGTGAAATTCCTTTTCGTCTTCAGCTTAATAGCAGACACCTGCATGCTTTGCACTAAAAATGATTGGTATTTGTAGCTTTTCATGCTTTCCTCACCCTTGATAAAAGTACCAGTTGTGGCTGAAGAAAAGCAGCCCTGAAGCATAATGCTGCCACCACCATGCTTCACCTTGGGTATGGTGTTCTTTTGGTGATGCACTTTTTTTGTGCCAAACATATCATTTGGAATTATGGAATTTTTTCCATAAGAGAAAGAGTAAGAGAAAAGTTTTCTCTTACAAAGCCCCTCAATTACGGAACAGCCTTCCAATTAGTGTTTGGGACTCAGATACAGTCTCAGTGTTTAAATCTAGGCTGAAAACGTATATGTTTAGCTAAGCCTATTGTTAATAACCGTCTACTAGGTAAAGGAGCAGATCTGGAGAGTTCTCAGGCATGGAATGCTTTGGTAAACTGGGATGATTGGATGCTGTTGCCACCCACTCTTGCACGTTCAATCAGGTTTGTTGACGGTGGAGTGGAAGGCCGCTTCATGTCCCAGGGCGCCCTCATGTCTGTGTTACCTTCTGGCTCTCCCTTTTAGATATGCTGTAATAGCTAGCCCTGCCAGAGTTCCTGCTTGCACTCAGCACACAATATACTCTGTTCCTTATTGTTAGGTGACCATGACCATACCTAACAATCTGCTTTTCCTCTTTTCCCTTCTCTCTCTCTCTCTCTCTCTCTCTCTCTCTCTCTGTCTGTCGAGCTGCACATGATATTCCTGAGGCTCCAGTGATCCTGACCTGTTCTGCTTTCCGGACCTGCCTGATCCATCCTGGTGACCAACTCCTGGTTGGAGTCATCACTTGGAAACCACTTACTCCTGTTTAGGATGGCACCATATGAACTGCCTCAACATACACCTAGAACTGTGAAGACGGTGTTGGACTGCTGTTGACATGAGCGGTTCTTCTACAATGGCAGAGGACTCAGATAACCACGAACAGTCTTGCACTCAAATGACCATATTACTAAAGTGTGTTAGTTGTATTTGCACTATACAGTGTGACCCAAATGAAGATGGGTTCCCTTTTGAGTCTGGTTCCTCTCAAGGTTTCTTCCTTTTGTCGTCCCAGGGAGTTTGTAGATTCAATAAATTCAATAGATTCATAAATTTATATTCAAAATCTATACACTTCTGTGAAGCTGCTTTGTGACAATGTCTGTTGTTAAAAGTGCTATATAAATAAATTTAATTGAATTGAGATACACGTGGAAGCCAACAAGGTCCTGAGATGCCTGGCAGCCAATGTTGAGAAACAAAGAGTGAATAACAATGAGTATGAATGAGAGAAGCTGAGGATGAAGAATAAAGGCTGAACTTCTGTGATGAGCCTTGACTGGAAGCACCATCATTCCATTCAAGATGCATTCCTTTCATCATTCTCTTGAAGATACATCAAGGTCATAAGATTGTGAAAGGCAATTTACAAAAGAAAGCTCTAAAAGACCCATTAAAGCCATAAAAGAACTTTCGGAGGCATCTAAACAAAGCAGCCAGTGGTGAAAAGGAAGGACATAATTTGGGCCCCAAACTGTCTACTGAATAGTTAGACACAGAGGGGTTGCATTTGCTGAGATGATGGCAAAAGGCCTGTGGGTGGTAGACACTTCACAGGCACTGCCAGATGGGCTTATGGCAGACAGTCTCCTGTTTGTCAAAGGAAATATCTAGTCTTGTGGTTGAATTGTGATCAGTCTAATCTGAAGTGAGCACAAATTTCTTATTTTTGACCTTCAATAATTCAAAATGGCACTTCACCTTTTATGTAATTAATCAAAATTAAAATTAAACAAACCTTTATTTTACTCTGAGTATGAAGACAGGCTGCACTTTAGCCTTCAGATATCAAGTTAAACTTGAGATATCAAGGAGCATGGTTAGCATTCCATTTCATCCCAGAAGTGTTCAGTGGGGTTGAGTTTTTTCACATCAACCTTTGAAGACCATGTATTCATGGACCTCACTTTCATACTGGGACATATTGTGGCTAGTCTCCTTAGTTGGAGTAAGGTGTGGTTCAGTATTTTACTAAAACACTTGGGCAGAGGCACTGAAACATTAGTAAGAAATCAGAGTCTTAATATGGCAAGGTTTAGTTGATGTACAAACAATGTGGAACAGGCTAGGCAAAACCTCAGGAGGATGAGATTAGGACTGCCAGGTGTATCCTTATTTACATAATCCTCCATGGCCTGGTGTTCAGCATATGACAGTGAAGCCATGGAATGACAAGAATGATGGGGTTCTTGGGGGTGTCTGTGATTAGAAATGAGATTTTGTCCTGATGTAAGCAGCCGACTTGTAGTAGAAGAGGCTGCGTGCCGTGGGTGAGTATTCCCTCTCCATTTGGACGACCATCAATGGTGCTGTAGAGTTCACTAAGTGGGAGCTATAGTTTGAGAGTGGTAGACTAAATTCCCCACAGATGCTGAGTCGATTATGGCTGGAAGCACCTATTCATTGAGCGAGTGTTTGATGTGAACTTGAATGAAAAACAGAGGAATTGAGGTGAAAGGCTTTGTAATCACTGCAGGCATTTTTGAGGATATGTGGGACCCTCTGTTGGTTCTTTGGGATAAGTGGATTTGTCTCACAGAGCACCTACTCATATGATGATCAGGACTATTGCAGTAGAAGCACAATTTTTTCTTCCATCTGATTTCACATTCCAGGTGACTCAATTTGGCATTGGTTAATTGTATGGGCTCCAGTAGGGAGTGGATAAGAGGTGGCGCTCCAGACACTGTCGTTTTAGGGTGCCGGTAAAGATGATCATTGTCGAGGTGAATAGCAAGGTTGATCAGTGAGTCTAGAGTGGCGACTCATCCTGACAGGCTAGTTCGGTGAGAACTTTATTGGTCAATCATTGTCTAAACACTGCCTTCAAGGCTGGTTCATTCCATCCATTCTCAGCCGTAAGGGTGTGAAACTCAAGAGCATATTTGGCCGCTCAATGTATTTTTGGAGGCTGTCCAGATCTGTCATGAACAGACTAATGCAGGAGAACCCAGGTGCGGTTCAATATATTATTAAAACACTCAGGCAGAGGCACAAAACTGTTAGACAGAAATCAGAGTTGTAATCTGGCAAGGTTCAGTCGATGTACAAACAGTGTAGAGCAGGCTAGGCAAAATCTGAGTCAAATATCTCAAAAACAGAGTCACAAGCAGAAAAGCAAACACAAGAAATACAACAGCTTGGCAGTAGCAGACACACTGAACTATTGCTTCAGAAGGAGCAACAGTGAGTGTATATGTGTGGGTGTGGTATTAATTGGGAAATGATGATACCATGGGTGAGCATGGGAAAGAGGCAGCCATGTTGTCTGAGTGTGAGGAATCATAGGAATTGTAATCCGGATTGGCAGAAGGTGCAAACTGAGCAGGTGTTCCCATGACAAAGGGAAGTTTTACTACACATACGAGTCTTTACATATAATTGTGTGCTTCCAAAATTGTGACAAAAATTTGGGGAAGGCCCACATATGAGTGTAGTGTTCAGGTGTCCATAAACATGTTGCCATATATTGTAGGTCATGCACAATAAAGTATTAATCTGACATTATATAAATATGATATAATATATTAATTGAGCATTAATTAATTGTACAGTATGTGTACACATGTAATTACTAAAATGCTATATTCACAATACTGTGTGAGGCAATCCACCCTCCCCCACAAACACACATTCAGTGCCACCAGCCACTTTCAGATCTAGTTCCATTGGTTCTTTGATTAGTTTATTTGATTTTGTATTTGGAAAAAAGAAAACAGCTTTTTTTATTTAAAAAAAACAGTGTGTTGTAAAAAATCTTATGTGCTGAAAAATCTTGTGAGATCCAGTAAAACATACATACTGATGGAGCAAATTGTGTCAAGTACACACCCTCTACTTAATTGTCTATAACACTGTACTTAAAGACATAATCAATAGAATGTATGAATGACATAATAAATAGAAAAAAATATGAGCATGACAAATTCTTTCATTTGCTTTGCCATTTATTCCATTGTAATGTATCAGGCCCAAGAAGCAGTGAAAAGAGTGACAACATATCCCGCTCTCCTCTACACATCTTTAAATGTCAGAGTGTCACCTTACCAGAGATAAATATAACTGAATTCTTGTGGCACTGGTTTAGTGCCCTCACAGTTCAGGCTCAGTTGCTATCTGTTTCTCTTTGGGGATTAGGGTGGCCTGTTGTCTGCCGTTTGAGCCCCTTGGATTTCTGCGGGGTGGGGCTTTCATGATTTTCTTCCCAATAGCCCAGTGAAGCTGTTGCTCGAGTAGTGTGTCTCACCCTAGTGTGTCTTCTAGGTTAGTTAAAGCTAATGCTACATCGTCTTCTCCTAACCTTGAGCCCAGTGTCAACCTTTCTATCTGAAGACCTGAAATTCCTGGCTTCTACTTTTGAGGATAGGAGCTCAGACTTTTAGATTTTGGTAAGGGCAGAATGGCTGAAAAACTGGGACTTGTGGCTGCTACAGATGAGCCCAATTCCTTGAATATTCTCTCTCTCCTGGAACGTGTGGCAGGGATCATTGATAATGTGCAGGCTTGCCAGCAGCGCATGGAAGAGAGACAGCTGGAGTTGGAGAACAATGTGAAGACCATCCAGGAAGATGTAGTAAAGCTGACCAAGGAGCACACCACTACTAGTGGTATTGTGGAAAAGTTACTGGAGAAAACTCGAAAAGTTAGCTGCCACATTAAGGATGTTCGGGTCCGTATAGAAAAGCAAAATATGCGTGTTAAGAAGGTAGAAGAAACACAGGCTGAGCTGCTGAACAAAAACAAGTTCCGTGTGGTAATATATCAGGTAAGGCATGTGAATTATGGCTAAGGGCCATCTCTAAATTATGTATATAACAGGCACCCCCCCAAAAAACATTTTGCAACTGAAGAAGAACTTTAATTAGAAAAGTAACATGCTGCATGTTTATGGACCATGTTAATTTTTTAGTTAAGGTTTTTTCTTATATTGCAACTGAAAAATGTATCAAATAAAGATGTGACAGATATCTTTAAGGGCAATTTCTATTGGCAATGACTAGTCAATAGCTATTCTGTGCCTTAACTTGGATAAGTGACAAAAGATTATGAACCAGAAGTATGCTGAGCAATAGTAATATAAATAATATCGAAGTGTGGGCAGTTAATTGGGCATCCTTTAAATTATTACATTTTATTACATTCAGTTGATTACATATATTAAATAATATACAAATAATATAATGCTCAAAAATAAACTGTGACTCTCTTAGGAACTATTAATGATCTTTTATTATAAAGACAGTAGTCATAAGTTTTTCTTATGAAGTGAAGGAAGAGACTGTCTGTCTGTGTCATTATATATACTATAAAAAGTAAGTGAATATACTGTACAATACATTTGTGAACACAACAGGCTTCAGGTTCAGGCTTACCTTACTCAAGCTAGGTAAATACATTTTTTTCCTGTTAGTATCATTATAATTATATAATACTAGGCTTTAAGATTAATGACTGAATAAGAAGCCACTTGTTAAGCCAGTGGTTAAGTATTATTTAACAATAATTATCTATAATAATATATAATATAATAATTAATAATAATATATTATTATATTATAATATAATCACACTCTGAATTTAGAAATATCAAAATTATTATAGGGCAAATGGTGCTAATTTTGGCAAGGTTAATTAAATAATACTTATTAATAAATTAATTAATTAACCCTGCCAAAATTAGCACCATTTGCCCTATAATAATTTTGATATTTCTAAATTCAGAGAGTGACCCCATACTAGGTGTTATTTAATAATTATTAAGATAAAATCATATTTTAATCTGAAGAAATACCAAGATATGAAATAATTTCACTTATACTGAATTAAATGAAGATAAGGTTTACTATAACAAATAACAAAGCAAAATAGTAAATAATTATTTATGTAATAATTAATAATACCCATTATAAAACAACATTTATAAACTTGCCAATTTTATGTAACTTGTTTTGTTGTATGTATCATAATAAAGATTAGTTTCAAACATTTTAGAAAACCCAGAAACAAAATAAAAGAAACAACTGGGTTTTTTTATGTTAATGTTCATAGCTGTTTCTGTATTATCTGTGTTTTTAGGCAGTGCTACATGCAGGCAACAGCTGACATACTTGAATAGGGTTATTCTGAGAGGTTAGTCTGTGAATACACATGTCCTAATATAGTGCTATCAGCTGTGAGTCATTCTGGGTTGCTGCACTGAAAGCATCTGCAATTACTGATCAGTGCTAGGCTATCAATAGCCTAATATTATCCACAATTCACAGGCTGACATTTTGAAATTTCAAACAATTTGATTAGTAGCAGGACAGATGTTTGGCAATCATTCAAGCATTTGAAAGCTTAATTGGAATGTACTGGACATTCCACTAAAAAATGCCTATGGAACAAGCCAAAATAACTTCTGTATCAAGAAAAAAATAACTTTGGCCATCACAGAAGAAGCTTTGATACACGGAACAATATACAAAAGATAATATAGTTGAGGTCTGAAGTTTACATACAGTCATCATGGACATAAATGTCATAGTAGTGATGGGGACAAGACCACCTATATCAAATCTGAGACCAAGAGCTTAGATGAAGGTTGAGTTCAAGACTCTGGGATTTTGAGTCAACACCGAGTCTTTGTAGGTGGTGAGACCAAGATGAAACTGAGACCTAAAATAAACTCTCCTTTTTCAAAACTATGGATTTAATTGACTTATTTACCATCACCCCTCTTAATAATATATAAAGTGAAATTTCTGTAGGGGAGTTTAAGGCTTGTTAGTAAAGGCTATGGGGCAGTTTGGCACACGCTACATCTCCAGCCTCCTATAGGGAGTTGAAACCAAAATGTAACATAAAATGTCTACACTCGTCATACGGCCTCTTGTATTCTGTAAAAATATGGGTTAAGTTAAACATTTTATGAGGTCAAAAGAAAAAAAGAAACAACACTGAATGTTATAAAAGTCTTTGAGGTAGATATTGAGCTCCTTTGATAGCTCACATTAGTGTGCGTTAATAATTGCAATGTACCAAGATTTCATATTCACCAAGTGTGGGATTTCATAACACTTTATTGCTCTCAGTATAAGTGAACACAATTATATGTTTTTTTCCTCTCTGTGCACCATGTAATGCGGTCATAATTAATAATTATTGGATTCATTTGAGTTTTTTTTATGTGTATAATTATTTTGAGAGTATGAAAAATGAAAAAGTTTATCATTGTCACTGTGGTGGGGAAAAAAAGGAGAGTCCAGCCCATCTCTAATCCAAGACCAATTCAAGATCGAGTAGAATTGCTTTCAATTCCAAGACAAAAGCATAAGTGAAAAGATCCTCTAGACTGGACTCAAGCGCTATACTATATCATGGCAATATTGGGCTTTCAATAATTTTTTTGAACTGTTCTTTTTCTGGGGAAGAATGATTGTACAACAGACATCTTTAATAGAAAAAAAAACAAGAACTGGTGCATAAGTTGGAATTTATTTTGGGTTTTACGGAATCAACAAGGGGTTAAATTTATCATACAGGGTCAAAAATAAACATCTAATATTTGGTTAGATGTACCTTAGCAAGACATTTTGTCAGCCATCAAGAAGCTTATGGCAGAATTCTGGTTGAATATTTGACATCTCCTCTTGGCAGAATTGGTATCATTCAATTAAATATGTGTGTTTCCTGTCACAGACCCAACTTATAACCACAGTCCACATATTGAACTGAGGTCAGGACTTGTTTTAAGCCTGCTTTATCCATTCCACAACCTGCTTTGACGTGCGTTTTGAGTCATTGTCCTGTTGGACACCCAGTTTTAACCCTCTAGCTGACTGTTTGAGATTATGTAGAATTCTAAGGGTCGACCCTGCCAGTCAATCTAGGCCCCTTCTGCGTGCAGTTTTCATGCTCGCCCTGCACTTGCTTGGGTTTCCTCCCATAGCCCAAAGTCTAGGTCAACTGGCTACTCTAAATTGCCCATAGGTGTGAATGTGAGTTTGAATGGTTGTCTGTCTCTCTGTGTTATTTCAATGAATTCATGTTAATTAGGTTCATTCAAATTTTTATTCAGGTATTTTTTCTTTTTTTTTCTTTCTATTTCTCATTTGACCATAAATCTTTCCTCCAGAAGGATTTTTCTTTGTTCATGTGACCAAACAAGCATTACAAACATTAGTCAAGCTTAAAGGTGTCGATTTTGGAGCAGGGGCTTCTTTCTTATACAGCAGCCTCTTTTTCTGTTGTGATGCAAAACTCACCTAACTTAGCAGCTTCCAGTTCATGGAAGTCAAGTGTTATTCCTGATCATCAGAACCAAGTCCTTCTCAGCTGAGAGTGACAGTTTGTCTTCTTCCAAACAAACCCTTTTTATGATATGTACAGAGAAACTACAAGCTGTGATCAATCCTGATCAATAATGGGTAGTTAAAAGGCATTTTGGAACTTTCAGCACCACTGAATTAATAATCTAAATGTATGTTCAATCTTGGGCACCACATTCTTGTTTTGTTTTTTCCCCATTAAATATGTATGTTGTAGAAACATTCTGCCTCAGAAAAAGAACAGTTCAAAGAAATCATTGCCATGACATTCATATCCATGATGACAATGAGGATGCATGTAAACTTCTGACCTCAACTGTATATGAACTACATAGGCGGCACAGTGGTGAGGTGGTTGGCACTGTCACCTTACAGCACGCAGGTTCTGGGTTTGACCCTGCTGGTCAAATTAGGCCTTTCTGCATGCAGTTTGCATGTTCTCCCCATGCCTGCATGGGTTTTCTCCCAGAGCCCAAGGTCAGCTGGTTACTCTAAATTGCCAATAGAATGGGAGTTTGAATGGCTGTCTGTCCCTCAGCGTTAATTCAAATGAATCCATTTTTATTATTTAACAAATTGAATTTGGTTTTTTTACTAGAATCTTTTGTTTAATACTGGTGTAAAATTACTTTGATTTCAGACTACCAAACTGTGTTAAATTGTGATAAATGGAATGTAAAGTTTAGCATGTGTCTAAAATCACATTAGACACATAAAGACATTATGTTCATTTTTATTCAGGTATTTTTTCTAATACCTCTTTTGAATGCCTCACTTTCTTTTTTGAAATCTGTATTCATTTATATAGGGAAGTAAACCAGTATCTCTTGCATGGTCTTTAGCATGGGAATTTTTTCTTCAGTTTCCTCCCATTATCCAAAATGTAGAAGTATGTGGATTGGCAAAGCTAAATTGCCTCTAGGTGAGAATGAATGTGTGAATGTATGTGTGAACAATGCGCTGCAATGGACTGGCATCCCACCCGGGTTGAATTCTCAGTTCAATTCAATTCAAAAAGCACGTTTAACAATGGACATTGTCACAAAGCAGCTTCACAGAAGTATATAAATTCTGGTTATAAACTTGTGACTCTATAAATGTATATATCCCTAATGAGCAAGCCTGTGGTGATGGTGGCAAATAAAAACTCCCTGAGATAAGTGGAAGAAACCTTGAGAGGAACCAGACTCAAAAGGTCCTCATTTGGGTGACACTGGATAATGCAATTACAAATAACTAAATTCTATAACTGTGTGTTTAATTACAAAAAAAAGTTTCAACTGATTCACTGAGTGCAAGACTATTTGTGGTAATTTAAGTCCTATGCCATTGTAACAGAATCATTCACAGTTCTAGGTGTATGTTGAGGCAGGAGCAAGTGGTTCTTGAGTGATGACTCAGGATCAGAACCAGGAAGGCTCAGCAGAAGGGGGTCAGGTTCACTGGTATCTCAGGAGTAGCATGTGTAACTCAACAGCCAGAGAGAGTGAGAGAGGGAAAAGAGAAAAACTAATTTTTAGATATGCTCATTGTCACATAATGGTTAAGAACAATGTATATCGTGAACACATCTTGTGACCAGTTCTGTGAAATAAGCTGCAGATTCAGTGACCCTCACTTTGGTAAAGAAGTTGCAAAAAATGAATTAATGAATGAATGTGTCCTCCAAGTTTAAACTACTGCTTCATTTGTATAATAATAAAAAGAAAAATAATAACAGAATAGAGGAAATTTGCATTGATTTGATTAATATTTATTACTCAAATAAATGTGTCCTATAAATATGATCAACAGCAACAGAACTGTATCCAAATGGTTTCAAAATATAGCTGTCTAATGTATATATACTGGCTATATAGCTGCGGTTTTTATATCTAGAAAGGTTAGATGGTTCATCTTATTTTATTTGGAGACCAGGGTATTAAATTACCACTTCTGTCTATAATAATAATAATAATAATAATAATAATAATAATAATCCAATATTTGTTTTATTGAAATATTGAATTTTTATGAATTTGACATTTAAAGGTACACTAAAATAAATACACTATCTATTCACAGGGTGAAACTGATGTCCATAGTGCAGCATCCCCAAAGAACACCTCAAAAGGAGCAGCAGGTGGTGAGGCATCTATAGACGCAGCTGAACCTGAGATCTTGATTTCTGACTCCGATGAGGAATACATGGTTGTTGAAGAAGCTGACTCCACAGCAGCCAAGATGAAGAAGACTGGCCTGAAGCGTATTGAGAGTCTGAAGAATGCCTTTTCCCGTGAGAACATGACCAAGACCAAGGAGAATCTGGGAACCAAGGTTAATAAGCTGGGAGAGCGCATTGTGACAGCTGAGCGTCGTGAGAAGATTCGCCTGTCAGGTGAACGCCTGAAACAATCCGGAGAGCGTTTTAAGGAAACCATAACCAAGAATGTCCCAGCAAAGCTGAACCTGAAGAAGGAGAGAACTGTAGCTGAGGGTCAGGAAGGGGCTGAGGGTACCACAGAGAGTGTGGTGCCCATTCCACCACCCAAGGGGCGTAAAGCTAGTCAAAATGTGGCTTACACAGAGCCAACACCAAAGCAGGAAGGAGCAGAAGAAGGCAAAGCAGATAAGCCGGAAGTGCCAATGTTTGACATGAAGGAGCTTTCATAAGCAGCAAGCCAGTGAACTCAAAGGAATATTTGCAGGTTTGGGTCATGTTTGAGAAATTTACAGTTTCTGATGACAAGGCTGATGAGAGGCTTGTAGCACCTGTTGGTAAAAACTCGGGCCAATCACATAAATCTAGCAGCCCTTGTGCCAAAATATTATGGCTGGATGGTAACCTGAAGAAATGAATAAGGGAAGTCACTTAGCATAAACATAGAATTTAGCTATTTTTACACTTAGTATGGACTTGGATATATTACGTGGGTGGCTGTTTAAAGATTAAGCTGAAAAAAAGTCAGAGGAAATGAGCACACTGGGGGTGTTAGATTATTCCCCCAACCTATTGTAGTGTTTAAATATTCTAGATTTTGCATGTAACATTATGTTTGTGTTATTTCCCGTGTTACCGCATTGTACTTATCTTTTACTAACCTTGATAATCTTGCTTAGCCATTTGAAATAAAGTCAACTCAATCAGGTGGTTTCTAAGCAGTCTTCTAAAAAATGACAGCTATACCATGAGGTCAAATATTTTATTTTTGTAGTGTAATATAGAGGATATTCATTTTAAACATTATATATGTTAAGGGTTTTAAAACAGAGTTAATTAAAAAGACATATTTTGTTCACATACAGTAATATAATAAGATTAAACATACATAAATAAACCTACATATCAGTTGGAAAAACATATATAGCACATTATACTGGAAAAACAGTTGGGTAAACATATACAGTCAGGCTTGGAGAGTAACGGAATACATGGAATGGCTAGGATACAAAAAAAATTAGGATACAAAAAACTGCATTCCATTATAGTTACAGAAAAAAAAAGCAGTAATCAGATTACCTATACATTTAGTAAAAACTGGGATTATTTACAGGATTACAATTTTATTACAGGCATAAGGGCTGCAACAACTAATCAAAAAAATCAATAAAAATCGATAAAAAAAAAATAATTGCCAATAATTTCATTATTAGTTGAACTGCATTATGAAGCACACTGCGCTCGCACTGTGACACTTTGTGAAAAAAACATTTGAGTGAAATGGTGGCAGAAACATCTGAAGGACTTTCTCTACAGTATGAAAGTCTTTACAGTACACTACCCTTCTGGCCTCATGACCTACCTTGTGTTTTAATGTGATTAATATTATCATTCATTTCTGGGAATGTGAGGGGAACTGTGATGTTCCTGCTTGAATTGTCCAGCTATGTTTGGTTTTGTTAAGCAACAAGTAGTTGCTGAATCAATTAGCTTAAAAAAGGTAAAAAAAAAATAAACTATCCTATTTTTCTGACCTTGCTTTTGGTTCACAAGTTGATCCCAGAAAGAATAGATTCACTAATCTTGGCCATTGAAAACTGCAACAGCTGAACTTGTCTGTTCAAAGTTTGAACAATTCATGGCTTCAAATACAGACACTCAGCTGGAAAAAGTGTGGAAATTGATTTGAAAAGTGTTAAGCAGTACATGATGTGGGCTACATACCATCACCTTGAGTTAGTCTGCGTTTATATTCTGTACCATTCATATATAATGATTATACTGAATGAGTATAAACATTCACTTAGTTGACATGAGCATTTGACAATATTCTCATGCTGTGACAGATTGTCTGATAAATATCATTAATGTTGTAATTAGTGAACTGTTTTTAATTAAGCCTTGTTAAGGAAAAGGTCTGTAGTAGTGCTGATTAAAATGCTGCAAAAATATTTTAAATAAATATCTTTTGAATATAATATTTTTTAAAAATAAAAAGAATAATGAAGACAATATTATTGAATTAACACCCTAAAATAATCAAATCAAAAAATAATAATAAAATAAACAACAACAAAAAAAATGGTAGTTGCAGCCCTAAATAAGAATGATACACTATATGCACATGTGCACACAACATTTCACAAGTCTTTCAACACCACTCTAGTCTCATAGCTAATCTTACAGTCACCAATTCATTATTACGGCCTCTTAAAAATTTTGGTTCACTGGGTGGAAATTTCCCCATTATTTTTTCTTTAAATCAGAAAAGGGGAACATTACAGTAAAGTGCAAGTTCTGCCTTCCAGCTGTGAAAATGCAGTCATCATCCACATGTTTGGTATTAATGTAATCAAAAAATAATGGCAAGTAATCAGTTACATTGATTTAGATTTATGATAATTAGATAAAGTTACTGAGAATACTTTGAGTAGGTAATTAGTAATTGTATCAGAATAGATTTTTAAAGTAGCCCTCCCAACCCTGTAAACAGTACAGTATATTGGTTGTTACTTCAGAACATATTTTTATGCAGGTTAAAACATACATCTATTGGTAGTTGTTCATTAAGTATATAATACAGTCAATTATAATACTTGGGTCATATGTGGGTCATTTTACAAACATATCCCATCACCACAGAGCATCAAATTAGCAGTATTAAAATTATTAGAAACTTTTAAGTTGCAAAAAACATTCAGGTCTTGCAGATCCAACTCCAAAAAAAGAAAAGAAAATAAGACTTCATCATTAAATTATTTGCGGTTACAAAGTGAGGCCACACCCCTTAATGTCCAGTGGTCTGGGTCATGTATGGTCTGGAGAAACCCAGTGAATATGAAGTTGAGGTTAGTGCATCTGGGCACCCTGAGGTCACTTCATATCTGCCATATTGACACTGGTGACAACATAGACATGAATCACTGGCAAAGGGGTAAAGACAATCTGCCATGTAGTGAAAAATGGAACGTTTTTAAAAAACCCAAAATAATCACTATTTGACACAAATTTATCACTGTGAACACATTTCAGCACAAGCTATGGCTGCCTTACATTTGCCATACAGTAAATTTGGTTTACTACATTTAGAAGAGTTTTCACCATACATTCCTCTCTGTATTTTCTTGAAAATACCTTAAAAGAAGATTCTGCTAGCTTGCTGTTCCTTTTGTCCCATCCTGCACCATCTAGAAAGAGTCCATAGATGTAGACCCCTCCTACATCCCATGAAGGTGGTCCTGTCACATCCTCCCTCATTATTCTTGTTACATTATTGAGTAACACAACAGTGTCTAGGGCCCAACCTTTAGCCAGGTTCATACGAGTTGTGAGCTTAGCATAGCTGTTAAGAAACCCTTGTACAAAATAGATGAACTGAATCACTCAGTGGTACAATAACATAAAAATTATGATTCAACCTAATATGACACATATTGTGTTCCTTCAAGTACATTTGTGGAAAAGCATAGCGTGCATATAATGTAATATTAATATAGTTTGTAAAATTTCTTTTCCCTACTAAATGTCAGGTAGCAGGTAACCAGGTAACAATCTGGATGATCATCAATAATTTCACTAAGCTCCAATTAAAGCTAGCTATTAAAGTAGAGCTTAGTCCATTCTCACCCAGTGGAGGATATAACAAGGTTCATTAACCTACCTGGGGATTGAAAAATTCTGTTAGCCAAAACTGAAAGGGGGCAGCTTCCAAAAGTGCAGTTATGGAATTGCTGGTTCCCTTCAAGAAGCTCAGTAAACCAGAAACCAAGAATAGCCGATTTCCATGAAATTCTTTGCCACAACTTTGGAACACAAGCAGACATAATTATAGTGCCTTTTAATAATAGAAACAAGTAACATCTCAAAACATAAGTATAGAGCCATATATAAATATAGAACCAATTTTCTGAAGACAGAACCAATTTTTTGAATGTCATTTATACATTTTGAATGTCAAATGAAACTCACCATCAATAGCATTTTTAAGGTCAGTGAGAGTGCTACACACACAGCCTATGATGTGTTGCATTCTGTGAATCTCTTGGTGTAAAAATATAGGGTCCAAGGATTATAATATAATATTTAATATTATATTATAAAATAATGATATAATATCTAAGGACTGGTTTCCATGAAAGTAAAGGACCAATAGGTGATTTTTTTTATTGTGACATGTAGGTGAGGAGACATTTTCAGAAAACTGGATTTTTCCAAGGAATTACTATATTTTTGCACCAAGATATTTATAATAATACTCAATAAGAATCAAATGTATTTATTAACTCCGTGCGAATTGCTGGGATGGGGTGAGGTGTTGGTTGTTAGGGGTATTCTACTGCTCCTCCAGTGCTACTGCACTCTTACATGTAATTAATTAGCATTTTTGCTTACTGCAGTGATAGTTTCTTATCACTAGATGGTTGTAGTATATCGAACATTATGTAGTTTTTTCACTTACAGATAACTTAAAGATTAAGTAAATAATATAAACCGTATTTAGATAAATATAGTGTGTGGGATGTGCTGTAATCATGATACTTATGATGAAGATCCTTTCAACACACTCAGAACTGGCTGACTATATAGTGGTTAACTGTATCGTGGTTGTCAGGTTTCAAAACCAAAGATTAAAAACCACTTTCAACAAGCTATTTAAAAGCATTGCAATCAAGAATCTTAGCAATCAAGAAACTTCATCAAGCAATATTAGAAGGTTATTTTATGGCTTGTGGGTAAGGGACTCTCATGAAGATTGATGGCATCAGCCCTAATGAAACCTGTCTTCCGAGCTGATGCACAACACACAAATCCACTATCAAAAAAGCTTAAAGTGTCCTGCATGGAGGAGTGGGACAAAAATCCATCTATAAATTTCTCAAATATTAGTTAGACATTACAGGGGCAGACCTTATAAAATATTGCGTCAGTAATTTTGAAACCACTGTTTATTTAAAACCCAATTGCTCTTAACACATTTTGTGTTTAATTAACATTTAGTTAAATCTATTTAAGTGTCCCTGTATGTTACCGCTGAAATAATTACCTATTGCATGTGCTACTATTTTTATATTAATGGTGAGAATAAATCTGGACTGTATACTGTGCTCTGTATACCTACTAAACAATACATACAATATATGTTGTATATGTTAATATATGTTGTTGTATATACTAAACAATACATACAATATGTACAGTACCTACTGTATACAAGCTAAACAATGACACAAAGTACATCACACATGTACAGCGAGAGCCCCACCTCAAAGGAACATAGTCATCAGGAAGCTTTTCTAACATTTCACTTGCTAGTTGCAGAACTTTGGTTTCCCGTGTCTCATCTCTCCCTCTGCTGCTGTCTTTAGGCTGAATGCTGATAATGCTGTTCAGAATTTCATTGGTCATGCTGGTTTGGCAGGTGATTTCATCATTTGGTTGGAGGCCAAAAACCTAAGAAACAAAAATAAATTGTTTGGCTTTTACTATGTTTGCTGTGTGTCCTTGGTTGCTAAATATTGTGCACATAAGAAGACAAAATTAGATTTAACTTTTAATAACACATTTTTAAACTGTTGACAAAATCATAAATATGACTGTCCATTGGCTCCTACCTCAGGTATATCAACCAGTGGCAGAATATCAATATGGGCATGGTATTCCTGCAACATCTTTGCCTTTGGTATACCTTTATAGAAGCTAAACATATACCTGAAGATGCTCTCACTGAAGCAGATATGAATGAAGTCATTTGTCCATATCATCAGTGACCTGTCCTCCATATTGATCCTAAGGAAGTCAGATAAAAGAAATTAGTTAGATAAACATTTTTCAGCCAATATAGAATAAACTAACATAGAATTAGCATTAAAGCTTTTTTCAATTCACTTTTTGAATATCTTTGTGCTAATTTCTTTAAATCTCGTAATTTTAATTCATTTCAATTTCCAGATAACATTATACCGAAGTGAACATTAAGTCACAACAATGTTCAACCAAAAAAATACAATCATTTTTACATATTATATACAAGTACACATTACAGCCATTTGGTACATATAGGCAAACGTATGTGGACACCTGATCATCACATACATATGGGAGCCTCCTTACAGGAACTAAGGGGCATAAACCTGTTCCAGCATGGCAACGCCCTTGTGTACAAAGCAAGGTGTTTGTCCTGTGCCTGAAATTTGATTCTGTCTTTTGCTCACATGTTTTTTTACTGTATTTGCCTGTGTGTCATCATAGATGTTTTTCCCCTATACTTTTATCCACATCTGCCTCTGGTGCTTACCTGACAGAACTCTTAACAGTTCAAATGGATGTAGCAGGGACACCCAACTTTTTTTGGCATCACCTCCCATGGATGGCTTCTGACGAACATCACCAGCACACTCAGCAGCTTGAAGAGCTCCTCAACCAGATCACCAATGCCATCGTGCAGACACTCGCAGTTCAGATGACTACAGCCACCATCTCCAGCCCTTGCTTCAGTCCTCCAGTCAAGTATGTTCCAGTAGGTGCATAAACAAGCTCCAGCTAGTCCGGAATATAGCAGCCAGAGTCCATGTTAGAACTAGAAAATATAAACCTTACCGTAAGCCTTATAAACTTTATAAAAAATATAAAGTTACCTTCTGGCTTTCCCTTTCAGTTATGCTGTTACAGCAAGTGTTCTCGGAGCAAGTGTTGCACTCTGCACACAGTGTACATTTTCTTTATCCATTAAATGACAAGAGCATACCTAATAATCTGTGTTCACTCTTTCTTCAACCCTTCCTCTCTTTCTTTCTCTGCTGAGCTACATATGCTACTCCTATAATAATAATAATAATAATAATATTTAATATTTGTCATTTCTAATCTGCTGTAGGCATCATACAAGTTCAAACTAAACTGTCCAAAATAATGAACTTTGAACTCGAGTTAAAGAGTAATTTACTGTGATTAGATTTTTCCTATGACAAACGCAGCATATGGCCTATTGCATTTTAGAAAAGAAAAGAAAATTCATCAGCTAACTTCAAAGTAATAAGTAAAAGGAACCTTAATAGAAATGTGGCGGAATCAAAAGTACAGTATTTGTCGTAATTTTAATTCATTTCAATTTCCAGATAACATTATACCGAAGTGAACATTAAGTCACAACAATGTTCAACCATTTACTTAGAGTAGCCACTTGACCTAATCTGCATGAAACTGGGCTTTGGGAGGAAACCGGAGCACCCAGAGGAAACCCACATAGACAAGGGGAGAACATGCAAACTCGACACTGAAAGGCCCCAGTCAATCAGCAGGTTCAAATCCAAAACCTTCTTGCTGAGAGGTACCATTGCTAATGACTGCACCACTATGCCACCCATGGAAACATTTAAAAAATAAATACAATCATTCTTTTGAATATTTGGCCTGTATTAATCTGGGACTTGATATGGATAAACTAAGCATTAATAATAAAAAATGTATTTATTATTTTTTAAATTTTCTTAATAAGCAACAATTCACTGAGTTATGTTGTTTCCACCTGTCGTACATGGTCACTGTGTTTATTTATACAATGTCATCAGTCTGAATCTCTGAATCTATTACAGCAGGGTTGTGAAGAAAAAAAAAGAGTATATCTTGGGCCAACTGCATAAGCCTGCTTGATTTCTTAATTGATTGCTTAATTTTAGGTTTTTTTTATAGGCGGTATTTCTCAATTTCCTTGGCTTTCTTTGTGTATTTTGTTAGTCTGATTCTCCCATGTATACCCAAAAGCTTGGTGACTTGATATAGATCAATACAATTATCATCATTAATCTTTAAACTGAACCAAAAAAAACCCCATTAGCTACAAAGTCTCTCCACTTTTCTTTCTTTAAAGTGATAGCGATACTCTGTGAATGTTTATTAATGGGGACACTTATTTATAAATCTATTAATAGTGGCCCCAAAACTTTATTTTTAAAATGTCTTCTGGACTTTTGCAGTAACGTTGGCAGACCTTAGTTTGGATATCCCTGTATAAGGGTATTTTTTGCAATACTAGCAGTGCCCAAAAATAGCATGCTGCGAAAATGATGGAGACTAAACAGGTGTGTCTGAGCAGAGAATAACATACTGCATAGTGACAGATTGCCAGAGTTAAAGAGGCATCAATCACATATCTGAATATCAACTGACTTATTTTAAATACACATATCTAAGCCTGAAGAGCTATAATAAGCCTCACGGTTTTAATTATACATTAATTATGTTATTAAATCTATATACATGTGCATTCTCACTTTCTGTGAGGAGTGTGTGAGGGGTTGGGTGAGGGGCCTTTCTAAGGGAAGTAAATAGTGGACAGACAGAATCTGACAGGCAGTGTGATTCTAAGGCTCAGTGGCTGATCAGCTGTTCAAGTTCATTTCAGGGATGCTTTTTATAGCAGTAGCCACATGATACATGTAGGGAATATTTTAGACTCTGACAGTTCGTGAATGATTAGATTCAGTGCCTTACTCTTTTTGTGGTAATTAAATTCAGTTCATGAAATAAAACTGCTGAATCCCTACCGGGAAAAATGTAAATTGCTGGCTTTCATGACTAGTGATTATTAATATAGTCATACACAACTTTCTAGATAGCTTTCTCACTGATATGTTGTAATTGTAATGTCTAGCTCTTTGTGATTTCTAACCATTCTTGCAGGTTGGCATCCCCCATCCCCCCCCCCCCCCCCAGATAAACTAAATCAAAACTGGTCAGTTTTCTCACTGTTAGTAGTTGCACATAGGATGTGAGGAATTATGTGAGAGTTATTTAATTTTAGGAATAAATGAGGGATTATTTTTGTTCATTTTAGTTTATTTTATGCTACCTGTGAAATTGTACAATCAGGGCACCAGCTTCAGATCAGCAATAGCTTGTGAAAAGCATCCAACAGAATGTCATAGCCACCAGGAAGTGCTGCTTTCGCTGGAACTGCTTCCTCAAACCAGTATCTCCATGCTGGGTCATTGCAGTGGTCTCAGTGGTCAATGTTTATTGACAGTGATTAAAAAATTATGAGATTAAATCCCTGAGTTGGTCCTTAACCCACAACCTTTTCACCAATATGCCTGAATTTTATCCTGTATCAGTTACTACATTTAATCTGGCAAATTATAAAATGTAAATGTAATGACAAGCTGAGTATGATCATGTTTAGATGTTATTACTGTACTTTGTGTCTACTAATACTGTACTTCAATCAACACAATTTTGATAGCTTGTAAGTACATAGGAATAATATAGACATTGTAATAAACTTTACATTATAGTAATTGGTTCAATAAGCTTCCCAATGTTTAGAATTATAGGCTAGGTAAATGGCACAGCCATTCATGGGGTGATGTTTGATGCAATAATGGCCAGTCTCCATGATTAGGTTTTAAAATAGAGGAAATGAGTAACTGAATAGCAATATTGGGAATCAGCCGAACTTGTCTGGAACTGGAAAGATAAATCTGATAATCGATTTTAAAGATTTAAAGATTTAAAGAGTGGAGAGATCCAGAAATGCCAACATTTTGTTCATTTTGATGGTCATTGTGAACTTTTCTAATGTTTTGAACTTGTGGTTGTTCTTACTTACATAATCTACATTGATATTTGTGGTGAGGTTATACTGGGCTTCTGGATTATTGGAAATTTAACCACACTGTTTGAACATATTCTTGTGTGCTCTATAAAATACTAATCTAAGTTGCATGAATTTTAACTTCATCTAATAATACTAATACCTCTTACACTAGCTATTAGTCAATTTAAAGACATCATACCCTGAAGAGATGATGCTACAGCTTTATAAATACTCTGGTATATATTTTTTTATTATTAATTAATGTGTAATGCCATCAGCAGAACAACAATTATTATTTTTATTTTTATTTATTTACTTATTTATTTATTTATTTATTTATTTTAAGTGCAAGAAAGTGAATACATTGTGTAAACCCATGATTGACAGTACCCAGTTTATCATCTAAACTGGAAAAATATACAGGTGAAACTTGAAAAATTTGAATATCGTGGTTCATTTTTTATAAGGTTCATTTATTTCAGTAATTCAACTTAAAAGGTGAAACTAATATATGATATAGACTCATTACATGCACAGCGAGATATTTCAAGCCTTTATTTGTTATAATTTTGATGATAATCATCAAAATTATAACAAATAAAGTATGGCTTACAGCTTATGAAAACCCCAAATTCAAAATCTCAGAAAATTGGAATATTACATGAAATCAATAAAACAAGGATTTTAAATAGAGAAATGTCGGACCTCTGAAAAGTATAATCATGCATA
>JAQQZR010000033.1:3504394-3525739 GCA_030068235.1 Notoglanidium macrostoma
ACATGCACGGGGAGAACATGCAAACTCCACACAGAAAGGCACCCTGGGTGATCCGGGGATCGAACCCAGGACCTTCTCGCTGTGAGGCGACAGTGCTGACCACCGCACCACCGTGCCGCCAATCTTCATCATGCCATCACTAATTATGGATACATAAGGCATAGAATATAACCTTCTAGTAACATGTTTAAATATTTGATTAAACGAATTCCATTTACCAATTTCAACTTTTATTAAATTCCTCCATGAGATTTAAAAGATCATATGAAGCCAGCCTACAGCAACATTAAAATAAAGTCACAAAAATCAGAATATATCAACACAGCAAGCGTGTTCAGCACAGACCAAATACTTTAAATTCAATCCATGCTCATCAGTATTTTATTTAAAGGGAGAAATATGACACCATGTCATATTCACTAATTTAGCTAGTTACATGTCACTGTCCCATTATCAGACCATACTGCAACACCGATTAATAACAGGCTGTGCCCAAACAGCAGATTTGATGCCGCGTTGTACTAATATACTTGACATATTAACACACCATTTATTTGCTATTTGAAGCAATCCATCAAACGAAGGTTGGTAAAGATGGGTGTTTCATATGCCTAGTCAGCAGAACATTCCGTGTAATGCACTCAAAACATCCTCGCATTTTACCACTCTAGACTCGTGATTTGACCTGCCTTTTCTGGATGTTAAGTTATTGTTAATCATCCTCGTTTAACAGAGGTGGGCCATTCTCACAATTATTGGTACAGGCTTTCTTGCTTCGCTTTTGAACATGGTCCTCATTCATCTTCTCCAGTTCCTGAATCTGTAAGGGCAGGAGCAAACATTTACTTACCAGCTGTCCACATACTCAAAAAAGGCATTGTGATACTTTAATTTCTAGTGAACATGGAGAACTACGGAGTAGGTAATGTTTACTGCTCCTTTATGCTATATCCTATGTAGCATGCAGTTTGGATTCTGGAGCAGTGAAATTGCCGTTAAACTGCTGTTTTAAATCAGCTGGAAGATTTTTCCCAGTACAAATTTCATTAGTACTTGGGCAAGAAGAGTAATGAAATTTAGCATGGGTAACCGGGTAGCGCAAAGCTCACAAGGCCATGAAAATAGTGACTGAAATTTGACATTACCAATAATTAAGTGGGGGTTTTTTTTCTAAATGTGCCAGTTCCATTAATTCTACACAGATCGGTGAAAACATAGTACTTGAGTAGTGTTTTTCTTTTAATGTTAAAAGCTCATGTTTTAACAGTTTAATCACTGCACACTTACCTGGGCTAGAAAATCTGCCTCATTGTCACTGCTGATTTTCAGTCCAGACACAGTGTTAAAGAGATCATACACATGCATAGCTTCTGACACTCCGGCTTTCTGGAAAAACTTGCAACAGAAAAAATGAGGAAAAATGCATGTGAATAAATTACTGTAATTATTATTAAATGCAATTGACCACTGTGAAAGCCCCAGCTCAATCTATTAAGAATGCTGTAAAAGTTTTGTTGCGTCTGAATGCGTAGAAAGAAAAACTGCCCACTATGACATTATATAGAGAGACACTTACTGTGGTAACATTCCTGCAGTCCCGGAATAGAAACTCCAGACTATGAGGGTGAGTGGGCTCAACAGACTGGCTTACATCAATTAACCATACCTATAGAAGAATTATACGAATACTAATAATTTACAATAATTATATAAGCATGAAGACGTGCAAGTAAAAGTGAAAATTTGAAAGTGAAAACGACTTTGGAAATTTCCCCACCTGTCCTTCATGCCAAAGCATATTATATTCACTCAGGTCAGCATGAACAAGGTTACACTGTTGAAACAGCTGTTGCATCATCTATGGAGAAACAAAAGTCAACTACACTGCTCTACAAAAACTACATACATTTTTCCCCAGGTATTTTATTTATGAGTATTCTGGACCATCAAATTTCATCACTTATACTTTGAATTTTGTGTGAAAACAATTAAATGGAATAAATGACCTTAAAGGTATGTCAATGAGACTTGGGCATGTTCTAGTACTTTCAATACTATAAATTATTCATAATTATTACATTTTGATGGAGTGCAGCTTTTTGCTTATCCAGCCAGGTGCTGATCACAATGTGCCCTTACAAGAGCAGCTAGCTGATATAGTCCTGCATATGAAACCTTCCAATTATTTGCTGGATGTTTTACTTTCATGCCTGTTTAAAAACACTTTCGGAGTGTTGGAATGCCAGACAATTTTAAATACGCAATTGTCAGCCACTGATAAGGAAGCCTATTCTTGATCCCACAGTTTTTTTTTTTTCAAATTACAGGCCCATCTCTAAGCTTTCCTTCCTGTTGAAAATTTTGGAAAAGATGGTCTCTGTGCAATTTATGTCATATGTGGAAGATAACAACCTATATGTGACATATCTCAATCAGGCTTTAAGAAATTTCATAGTACAGACTCTGTTTTAGTGAAGATGACAAACAATATTCTACTAACTTTGGATTCAGTTTCTGGAGCTATCTTAGCTTTATTGGATCTTAGTGCTCCATTTGATACAGTTGAACATGGGGTTGTGAAAACGGCTTGAGCATGAAGCGGGCGTTCACAACCTTGTATTGAAATGGTTCGAGTCCGATCTTACGATCCATGTTGGGTAACTCGGATGGTAATTTTTATCAGCCAGCAACTCTTATACAAGGCGTACCACAAGGATCCGTTGTGGCTCCTCTTTTATTTGCCGTATATCTGCTCCCTAGGGGACATTTTTTAAAAACATGGTGTCGCTTACCACTGTTACACTGATGCTACCCTGTTATATCTCCCAGTGAGACATCACTTTGTTGAACATATTCACAAAAGCCCCTCAGGTGCTTGTTCAGTCTCTTATTATTAAGCAAAGTAAAGAAAAACAATCCCAATCAACGACACAGCAAGAAAGACCTTACAAACTAGACTATGTTCGTACTTCTGTTTACAGTAACACTTTCTATTGAAATACTGACATTATCTCACCATACCTAAAATTAATGCTGGGTGGTCATTTAATTTCCTGTATGCAATTAATTTTTCATATACTGCAGCATAGCAGAAACCACAGCTTCTGAAAATAGGTAGCAAATTATATAATATTGCTCACCAATAGAAGTGCTACAGAGTGCTGTGCAGAGTGAATTGAGAGGGGACCAGAAAAGAGGGTATGCATGTTATGTCACTGTACGCAGAAGTCACTGCAATCACACCCACCGAGTGGCAGCGTTAGCATTCCTCTCTATAGCCACAAAAAAACATACAAACGCATCTAAAATGGGAGAGCGCTATCGTGCGAATGCCTGTACAAAAAGGGTCAATGAGAAATCTAATCTGGGCTATCTTTTTACAAAAAGAAAGCTGAAGAAAAGGAAATGGATGGCTGCAATATGGAGAAACAACTGGAATCCAGAGACTGAAATGTGGATTTGCGGTTACCAGTATGTTACATTTTTGGGAAAGTCCTACCTCAAGTTATATACAAATAAAACTGATACTCTGCTGAAACATCTCTCCTACAGTTTTGACTATTTCAGTAGTTTTTACACAACCGTCAAGTCAGTCTAGATGTGCTAATATCTCACCTTCCAACCTCAGACATGAAAACGGTTTGGAGAAATAGTCCCGATTAACCTCCTCAGACCCAAACTCTAAGGTTGTGCCCTGTAATTTCTTGTAATACCATATTGTGAATTAATATGAAGATTTTTTTCTTATTTGTGCAATAGAGTGTAGGAGAAATATCTAAACCTAAATAAATAAATTAAATGAATACCGTGTGAACCCTAGAGACGTTCGAGTGTGAAAATTCTAGATCGGCAGTTTCCGAAATATTCAAAGCAGCCCATCTTGAACAGACAACCATGCCATGGTTAAAGTTACAGAGAGAGATCACATTTTTCCTCTTGCTCTGATGTTTGAACATTACTTGATGCTCTTGACGTGCATTATTTTATGCATTGTGCTGCTGCCACACGATTGGCTGATTGAATAACTGTATATATGAGCATGTGTAGAGGTGTTCCTCTTAAATTGGACAGTAAGTGTAGTAAATTGGCAACACCACCACCACCACCACCAAAAAGTATACCTGTAGTACTTGGTCATATGCCTTCTTCAGGTCCTCAGAAGTCAGCATGGCATCTTTTAGCTTAGGAGCTGGCACTTGGTTCCGACCAATAAAAGACATCACAAGTATATGTTTCTTCAGAATCACCACTTCCGGGCAGGGAATCCCAGCTTTCTTCATCCTGTGTACGTATCCAAGAGCAAGACATAAATATTCGGGTCCAAAAATATTATTGTTATTTTAGTTGTCTAGGCATTATATTAATGTTAAAATTAAGTAATATAATTTGACTTTAATTTGTAAAATATTTACATCCATTCCAGGTGAATGGTGTAGGAATTACAGCACTTTTATATGTGCCCCTTCTCTTTTTTAATAGACCAAAGGTAATTAGACTGTTGGCTGTTTGACTCTTCCATTGACAGGTGCGCGTTATACAAAGATGAACTTGGATCGGAATCATGGGAAGAGAAGAGTACAGAGAAATGAAGGAACTGCATGTGATTTGAAGCATACCACGTCATCTTATGGCATGGACATGTGTGAATGGCAATGGAACTGGTTTCCTTGTATTTACTGGAGTAACTGTGCACAAAGGCAGCAGGATGAATTCTGATGTGTGTACAGCTATAGCTCATATTCTCAGATTCAGTCGAATGCTTCAAAAAGACCTTTAAAGCAAAGAAGGGAACATTCAGCAATCGCCAAGTCAATCACCCGACCTGAACTGAACTGAGCAGGCATTTCAATTACAGAAGGCAAAATGCCCCAAGAACAAGCAGGGACTGAAGACGGCTGCAGTAAAGGCCTGGGAAGAAACCTAGCCTCCGGCTGGAAAGGGTTGCAAAACAATCTCTAAAGTGTTTGGACTCCACCAGTACACAGTAAGACAGAAGGAGGAAATTCCAGATCAAATCAAGCGATTTTTCAGAAATCCCATGCACTTCGGTGTCAAAAAATTCTGAAAAAAATTTATATATGGCCCTGTGGTGGACTGGCGACCTGCCCAGGGTGTACCCCGCCTCTCGCCCGAAGATGCTGGGATCGGCTCCAGCTTCCCCGCGACCCAGACGGATAAAGCGCTATAGATAATAGATGGAAGGATATATATATATATATATATATACATATATACACACATACACTCTGTAATAGTATTTTGATGTAAGATTTACGTACTTTCCAAGATCTAGCCAATTTCGGGAGGGGAGAGGGGTGTAAAATTTGACATGGCCTTATTTTTTTCCATCAAATTCACAAGACCATATCTCAAGAACCAAACCATATAGCAGGCTCAAATTGTGCACACTGGTACCTTTACAGGTATAGTGTGTAACAAAGTTAAAATGTTCAGTCCAGCAGGCACCAATTGGTAAAAGCAGACCTTCAAATATGGGTGAAAACAATACCAGCTTAATGCACTGTGGAAATGTCCAGACATTTTTTAAAATAATTTTTCCTGTCTCCTACGTGGTCCGTTCTTTCTCAAAAAACATGCCTCACTTTTCTTATGTGAATCTTTCACTTTTATTTTCCATTCTAAACATGGGTTAAATTCAACATTTGTCAGTAACGATGATCGAGTTCGTTCGTGGGTATACTGAATTAATGGAAAAAAATTTAAAATCACCAAAGGCACATGAACAACAGCTATTTGATTTTTCATTAAATACAACATTATAATGAAATGTTAACATCTTGGTATTGCAGCAGCAGAAATTTGTAGGTGCATGTTTACAAACAAGTAAACACAAAATGTATACAGGAGCACTCCTCACACGGTTCGAACCCCTGTGCCTTTACCGATACGTTTTTCCATAAAAACTTACTATTTAAACTTATGCATTTAGCCTATGTCACCATTTACCGGAAACATTTAGTTAGCTAGCAGTTAATGTTGCACAAAGGGGTCTGAATGCAAAGGTTCACATACTTTGGCCACTTTCCGATAGTAATACTGTATCATTTTCTTCAATAAATAAATGACCAAGTATAATATTGTGGTATCATTTGTTTAATTGGGTTCACGCCATCCATGTTTAAGACTCGTGTGAAAATCTGATGATGTTTTAGCTTACATCTTTGCACATATATAGAAACTTCTAAACAGTTCTCAAACTTTCGAGCACCGCTGTAAATCGGAATTGAAGGATATTTGCAGATATAATACTCAAGAATAGTGATGGTGGAGAACTGCACACCTGTGTAGAAGGGTGCTGGAGCCTTACCTAGTCAGGTTGTGCATCTCCTTTTCAGCCCACAGATGGATGATCTTACGAGGATTCAGCTTACTGAAACGGTCTTTAAAGCGGTAATCATCCTTAATGTATTTGTCCCGATTCTTGAATTCATTCAGAGTCGTCTTGAAGACCTTGAGGACACACTCCACTGGAATTAGCAACTCCTCAAAGCTAAGAGAGGATTTAGAGCAACATTACAACCATTTTTCAATGTATAAAACAAATCGGATATTAAAACTCCTTTTATTTTTCTTATTTGTACTGTGGCATACGGCTAAAATAATGTTTTCCAAATCCAAATATGTATGGCTCTAACTGTACAAGATTTAAAAGTAGATTTGAAAGTAACAATCATTAGATGGCATGTTGGGTTTCCAAGTCAATTTGTAACACGTTTAATGATTTTATGCAAAGCAATATTAAAATACATTACGTCTCTCTTAAAGCTTTCTGCTGCCATTGTGATAAATGCCTGAGCTGCATCTGTTTACATTTAAAAGTATTAATAACATAAAAGATTTAGAAGGCTTGTAGGCCAAAAAATGACTTTTTGGTTGGTTTAAAGGCTGCATAAAATGGTAATAGAAAAGCTGCGTAGTGCTGGTATTTAATAACAGTCTAGAATAATGCTGTGCTATGTGATTTGAGACACAACACTAGTTTGTTTAGTAGACATAGATGGATAGGGAAATATGTCCATTTTTTATTTCTGAACGATGCTAGTGCAGTGTCAGAACAGTGACAAAAGTGTACCTTATGTTGGTTGTCTGTTTTAAAACATATTTAAAAATATTAGCACACAAAATCCATCTTGGATATGACTAACATTAATTTGTAGAATAAATGACACAAAAGAGGAAATTGTGAGTTGTTCTTGCAACCCCATTTATAATACATGTAACTACGTGAACATGTGGGAAAACTGTCGGAACCTCAGTAGTTTGGGAACCTGGGTACATGTCCTTCACAGGTAGTGCCTGGACTCACCTCCCGCCATCAGCATGAAACACCACAGATTCTTTCCCTGTGCTGATACATCCATTAATGTTCTCCAGCATTCCTGCATTCACCATTTTGAACATAAGCAATCTGGTTTTGGAGTCTACTGCTTGCTCCTGTAGATAGAAACAATTGAACAATCTGTAAATGAAATTTTTTTTAATGAACAATCACTACCAAGTTTTCCGGTTTATACAGATCTATACACGCACGCACGCACATATATATATGTACAAATAACACTACTGATGTAGTGTGCTATCAGAATTTCAATTCATGGGTTTGGGGTCAGGGCTCTGTGCAGGCCATTTCTTCAGAATCAACTTTGGCACATCATGTCTTTATAGGCCTTGTTTTGTGCACAGGGACTCGGGTTTGGGCTAGGCGTCTCAGGGTCTCTTAGTGAAAGGAAGTCTTAAAGCTACAGGGTGCTACCTCACCCTCATCCTGGCGAATAGAACGAAACCATTTTTCCCCTCACTAGCATTCCGGTTGGAAATGACTGACCACTCAAATACAGATGTTTGCATGAATTATTTGTGCCTTTAGGGACATCGCAATGATTTGAAGTTGCATTGGCTAACACTGTTCACGATCTCACTGAAGTTTTGAAACGCTACTACTTACTCTTCTACGTTCATGTGCGCAGGTCCACCCCCGGTACTAAATGAGAACATGCAGAGGGATTTTCTGCCAGTAAAGCACTACTAGAATGATATCGATATTGTATGTCAAAAGTGTAAAATGAATACCAAGCACACCAATATCAAATGCCTTATTTTGTACCCATCAAAATGACAGATGACTTGGATTTTTCTCACCGACGCTTTTAAAATTCTGTAAATGCTGAGAAATTCTTGGTTAATGCAATCCCTGTAATGAATCTGAGAATAATTGTTAATGTACATCTATCCTTTACGATAGTTAAAAAACAACTGAATGGGAGTCAGTAAAAACTGTATGGGCATGGGCAAATCAGGCATGGGCAAGACAGATTTGAAAGTGGACAGTGTAAAAAATATGCCATAAAATAGTGCAAATATCTGGTGAGCTATGAAGATTTTTCCATCTCGAAAAACTCTACATAACAGTGTAGGACTCACAGCAGTCGAGTGCTCCTTTTTCTCATGAAGTCGGGCACTGCGTTTCTGCTCAGTTTGACAGTGTCTTTTCAGTGCATTGTACACATGATTTGACAACTTCAGGTCCATGCTTATCCCATCACCTACATGTACCTCTGGCGCAAACTGTGCAACATAAAGATACATTTGAGTAGGAATACCGTATCAGAAAAGGTTAAGCAGAGTTAGCAAGAAAACCAGAAAATGGAAACAATTACACTATTATAATAATCATTATTAGAAATTGGGAAAATCAGCCAACATGTGCTTAGCATACATGGGAATGTCAAGACTGTAATATGTGTACTCTTGATCCATACTGTATATTATAAATAAAGTAAGAGTAGACTAACTTACATTATCCATACGCGCAGTGTTTTTCCGTCCGCAGACCTCCTCATCATGTTTCGTGGTGATGTTCTTGCCTTTCCCTGTAAAACCCTTCTTTGGTGTAGTTGTTGGCTTTTCTGTTAATCGGACATAATATCAAAACCATGTGACGTTCAGTTTCCCCAAAAAGTAACAGTAACATGTCATGTCACTTTGTTGACTCTCTCCAACAACGAAAAGAGAAATGCATAATATAATGCATGAACAAGCTTCTGGTAGAATTCTGGTTGGATATTTGGCCACTGTTCTTGGCAAACTGGTAGACTTCAATTAAGTTTGTGCATTTCCTGTCTCAGAACCAACTATTATGCACAGTGCACATATTTTTGATAGTGTCCAGGTCAGGACATGTTTTCAGCTTAAAGGTCCACCATGAAGGATTCAAACAACTGAATGCCCCTCCCTTACCTCTCCCTTTCAAAGCACCGTAGAACATACAGTAGACGTCAGGTGCCTGTAGTGTACTTCCAAGCACTTACATTCACATACATATTCTGTGCTAAATATTATATTTTATATATATATTTTATATCCCATTTCTGCTAATAAGTCACCTAAATTCTAAATATTGGACTTTTAATGTTAGCTGGATTTAGCCAAGCAAAAGATGGCAGCACGGCAGTAGCACACAGTGGCCACTCCGGATCCAAAATGGTGCTATTTTGAGCCATTTTGTTTCTTGCCATGACTCCTACTGCATATGGACACAGCGACAAATGGTGTTCATGTCGACCTACACCAAACATTGCTGGATGTTGAGGACCATCCAAAAACTGACCTGCAGCATGATCTGTCGGAGACGCTACGCGTCGTCGGGTTGCTATGGAAACCAGGCCCCCAGTCCTCTACGCGGAGGATGGTCCGCCTGATGGTAGCGGCTGAGGGAGGGTCCACCATAAGCGGTGTGCGAGGTATACTAAAGAGGCGCTCTGTGAGCTGTACAGGGCTATTATATACTCTGGCAGCCATGGTCTAAAGGTTAGAGAAGCGGGTTTGGGACCGAAAGGTCACTGGTTCGATGGTTGAACAGCACTTTCCCTTCCCTCTGCATCCATGGCTGAAGTGCCCTTGAACAAGGCACCCAACCCCCACCTAATCCCCAGGCACTGCAGCATGGAGCTGCCCACTGTGCTGTAGCATGGAGCATGAAGCTTGCCCACTCTGTGTATGTGTGCTCACTTCTCACTTCCACTGCTTGGGTGGGTTAAATGCAGTGGAAAAATCCATACCTTGGTATGCCATAATCACATGGTTTAAGTTTAAGTTAAGTTCGTGATCTGCAGAAGGCAAATCTCAAGCCAGTGCTCCCGAAATTCCATCAGTCTGTGGACTTTGCAACGAGAGGGGCAATACGCGCTGGATCTTGTTTACACAAACATTCCCGGCGCGTACCCCCGCCCCAACCTAGGCTACTCAGACCACATCTCTGCTAAGCTAATGCCAGCATACAGACCGCTCATCAGACGCACCAAACCAGTTCTGAAGCAGGTGAGAGCCTAGCCAGCAGGAGCCACCTCTGTTCTTTTGGACTGTTTTGAGCACACTTAGTGGCATATGTTCAAGGAGGCTACAACCAGTGGCGACAAAACCAACTTGGAGGAGTACACGTCATCAGTGACCAGCTACATCAGCAAGTGCATGGATGGCGTCACGGTCTCCAAGACCATCACTACATGCTCCAACCAGAAGCTGTGGATGACTGCAGAGGTGCGTCAGCCGCTGAGGACCCATGACTCCGCCTTCAGAGCAGGAGACAAGGCGGCCCTAAGAACAGCGAGGGCCAAACTGTCTCAGGCCACCAGAGGAGCAAAGCGCACACACAGCCAGAGAATCCACAATGCATCCACAGTACAGGACGTCAACACCTGCTTGTGACGGTGATGCCTCCCTTCCAGATAACTAGTTCTTCACACTGATGTACAGAATGACATAACAGCGAGGAAGACCACCCCTTCTCACAATGACCAAGTGCTGCATCTTAACACACCTGATGTGAGGAAAACTCTTCGCAGAGTTAACGCAAAGGCTGCTTGACCTTATAACATCCCTGGGAGGGTGCTCAGAGAATGTGCAGATGTTCTCACTGACATCTTCAACATCTCCCTAATCATTCTGAAGTGCTTCAAACCAGCACCATTTTTCCAATGCCAAAGAAGTCCTCAATTCAATTCAATTTTATTTGTATAGCGCTTTTAACAACAGACATCGTCACAAAGCAGCTTCACAAAGCTATATAAATT
This sequence comes from Notoglanidium macrostoma, assembly GCA_030068235.1. NCBI lineage: Eukaryota > Metazoa > Chordata > Actinopteri > Siluriformes > Auchenoglanididae > Notoglanidium > Notoglanidium macrostoma. The sequence goes on from JAQQZR010000033.1 coordinate 3,515,485, forward strand.
CTGAATATAAACTTATGAATCTACACTTTTATCTACATATATCCCTAATGAGCAATCCCAGTGTCATGCCTCAATGACTATCGTCCCATTGCACTCGCACCCATCACGATGAAGCGCTTTAAGAGGCTTGTCACGGGGCACATCAAGACTCTGCTGCCTCCCTCACTGGACCCCCTGCTGTTGCCCCAACCGGTCTATAGATGATGCCACTGCCACCACCCTACATCTGGCCCTCGCGCCCCTGGACAACAAGGGCACATATGTACGAATGCGGTTCATAGACTTCAGTTCAGCATTCGACACAATCATTCCTCAGCACCTGATTGGGAAGCTGAGCGTGCTGGGACTGAACATCTTTCTCTGCAACTGGATCCTGGACTTCCTGACTGAGCTAGCTCGGTCAGTCCGGATTGGGAACGTTATCTCCAGCACCACCACACTGAGCACTGTGGCCCCCCAGAGCCGTGTGCTCAGTCCACTACTGTTCACTCTACTGACTCATGACTGTGCAGCAATGCACAACTCGAACCATATCAAGTTCACCGATGATGCGACCAGGGTGGGTCTCATCAGCAAGAATGACGAATCGGCATACAGCGAGGAGGTGCAGCACCTAACATTCTGGTGCAAAGTTAACAACCTGTCTCTGAACGTGGACAAAACAAAAGAGATCATTGTTGACTTCAGAAGAGCACAGAGTGATCACTCTCCACTGAACGCCGAAGGATCCATCGAGTATCCAGGAGATCATCGAGAGCACTAAATTCCTTGGTTTTCACCTGGCAGAGGACCTCTCCTTGTCCCTCAACACCAGCTCCATAGCCAAGAGAGCAGCAGCTCTACTTCCCGCAAAAGCCGAGGAAAGCTCATCTCCCACCACTCATCCTCACCATCTTCTACAGAGGGAGTATTGAGAGCTTACTGAGCAGCTGTATCACTGTCTGGTATGGAAACTGCACCGTATCAGACCGCAAGACCCTACAGCGGATAGTGAGTATCCGCACACTGCGCACACTGCAGCCACAAAGTCACAAGCATTTTGGATGACCCCACACACCCCTCACACAAACCCTTTACCCTCCTGCCATCTGGAGGATGCATTTGTGTCATCAGTGAATACTGTCTGCGGTGTTAGTCATTGTTTCTAATATTTTGCGAGTTGCTGAATGTCTAAAGTGATGTTGAAATCTGCCCATGTTTGAAGTTACTTACACTGTTGAACGGTGCATACCCACCATGCTGGGCCGAAACCACGACTTCAGTCATGTGCTAATTAAAAATTATTCTGATTCGGAAATACAAGCCATCATATAAAATAAATAACTGAACAGTATCGTCCTAGATTTGCTGTTCAGCCGACAATAGCTTTTGATCTACACGTGCAGCATGAAATCTAATGCGAGTCAGGAGTGAACAAAAATAGAGAACTGTTACACCTCTACTAGATGGTGTACTGTTATGCACAATGCTTAGGACTACAATAAGAAAATTGAAAAAAAGACTGCATGGCACTGGTATACATGCATTAGGCTTGAGGTACTTCATTCATACTTTTGCCATGCAACTTGAGATCATAATAAATTTGTTCTGCTGTTTGCTTGTTTTTACAGGTATATTGTTTTTACACAAAGAGCATGTCAAGTCTGGGTAAGGCCAGATCTCGTCAGCCAAGCAGTTAATTATCGATCCATGGAAATACTAATACTCACCAAGGCGATAAGGGTCGTGGCGTGTGTCCTGCCAATCTACTTCGTCATCAGAGCTGTCACTATCCTCAAAAGGGTGAACCATGCGGTAGTTTTCAAAGGAAATTGACACTAGACAACACCAATAATTCACGAACTTAAGTATTTAATAACACTGTGATAGAAAATAGGTTGTAATGAAATTAGGTGATATTTTTTCATTTAGGGAACTAAAGAGAGGTTCAATCCATTTATTAAAAATGAGAGAAACTAAACTCGCACGTTCTGCAATTCTTTTCACACAGAATATGTATCGTATGATAAACTTGCAGGACTTTGACTAATAAGTAGATGTCCTCTGTAGAACGGTGGCTCAGTCTTAGCATTGATCAGTCACTGGCAATTATATGGATTCAATAAAGATTTACCTTTGCTCTCTCCGTTAAATTTCTTTTCTTCTCTGCGCAACTGTGTGTCAAATTCCCTATCAAACTCCATCTGAAGCATTTGAGCCAACATCAGGTCACTGGATGTTTCTGCATCCTGTTGTGTTTTGGCAAGGTCCAAGTCACTGAAAAGAACAAAACTTAACTATAAAGAATGCATGCATTAATTCTGAGATAATTCTAGGTAGCACAAGTCCATATAACTGTCAGAATTGTAAGACATATTAGAGTCTTCATACAACTTTTCTTACTTAGCTTGTAGTGTTCTACTGATTTTAGCAGCATTACAAGACTTATGATTGAGGTCAATGGGCCTAATTTATCAAGCTGGATAAGAATAGATTTATTCGTAATTCATAGGAGCATTCACACAAGTAATTTGGTTTTCACTATAATCCCAATGTGTGAATAAAAACACCTTATGGTTCTTAGACTCACTCAGAGCAGGTGCGGGAGGAGTTGCATTCCTCATGTAACTGCTTGGCCAGCTGTTCACTCATCACATCTGTCAGGGAGCAAGTGGTCGCTGTCACATTTACAGTACCCCATGGGCTCTAAAAAATAAAGATATAGTTCAAGTATTAGAACATTGGACTGAAAAAGTTATTATAGGAATCCTATTGTAAAGAATACATAAAGATTGCTGTGTAAGTAGGGGAGACTGTTTTCCATCACTGCACCTAATTTAATTAAAAAAAAATGTATAAAGTGTTCAATGCCAATCCCATGTGGAAGTATAATAAGAAAACATACAATCACAACAGGGTGTATAGAGTACTAAATAAAATAACAGCACAAATAAATATAGCTGCAAGCAGTGATAAAGGGGCCTAGGGTTAAGCAGCCCAGCAGCACAGAATCACCATGGCAACTTGATCTGATCATGTTAAAAACATGGTTGTAAGCATTGATAGCAATGCAAATTTATGTCACTTGACCAAAGACTGGATGCAACTAATGACTTCTCATCCTGTTTGGCAGATTCCAATGAACACTTCGGAAAAAAGAAAATTCCACCTGGTAAATCTCGGTCCAAAGGTCATGCTGGCCAATATTTTAAATGTGGGCAAAATTGGTGGCCTTTGTAAATTCTCTTAATTTTTTCATTAAAAACCCATAAAACAGCCGACTTGTCAGTCATGTCAACATGACAAAAGCACCGCTGAGATATGGCTCTACTTCCTGTTTGCTGGCTTCATGGCCGATTTCAATGGACTGTCAAAATCCATTTAATGACTTTTGCGAAGCTTAGTCTGAAGATCATCAGTGCCAAATTTGAAGACTGGGCAAACTTTGTGGCCTGTGAAACTTTTAAAATGTTTTTGATTAAATCCACGGCAATTAGGTTAACATGAAAAACTGCCGAAAAATGTCTCGGCCTTGAGACCTCCCTCGGCATCACTTGAAATGTGAATCGGTTTTTAATGGCAAACACATCACCAGTTACTAGCCACACATTGTTGCCTACTGAAGCCGCCACCCTGCCCTACGTGGCAGCTTTGCCATTGGATACAATTGCAGAACGGGAAATAAATATCAAATAGCAATTTTTTTTTTATTTGGTCAGAACCCTGTGGAGACAATGCATACCAAATTCGGTGGTGATAAGATCAACAACCTTAGACTAGTTCTGGGGTTTTAAAAAAAAAAATTCAAAATGGTAGAAAATGACTAACATATATGTACGCATCCAAATCGAGATGATCCAGTTGGTGGAACCACAGAGATGGATGGACTAATCCCAAATTTGATCACTGGATTCTTTGGACTGTCTTTTTCAATTTGCCAAATTTGATCAAAATCTACCAAGGCTGCCAAAGATTTCCATGAGAGAAAGTATACTAATGATGATATTAATAACTAACAATTATGTGAAAAACTCTAACAATTACAATAGATGCCTTGCACTTTCTGTGCTAGGCCCTTAAATATAGCTGCAAGTAACGATAAGGAGACCAAGCAGACAATCGGGGTATAGTTACCATGGAAACTTCATATCATTTTGTCAAGGACATGGCTGTATGCACTCACAAGTTTCATGTCAACTGATCAGAGATTGGCCAAGATATGAGCTCACATCTGTTTGGTGGTTTCACTGCTGAATTAGATGGTTTCGCGAGACATCATTAGGGAAAACTGGGAGGAGCAAAACTGAAATTCAACATGTTGCTGACCCGAGACCTAACGCAGGAGCATGTGGTCAAAAATGTCAATCCTGGCTGTATAATGGGGCACTCAACTACAAGAAGGCTGAAGTACAGGGAGATAAAGTACTTATATTACTACCCACTCGTATTACTCAAGCTCCAAATTACTCTCCAAGTGGCAAGGGCAAATGGTGAGTTGGGGACATTGGCTATGAGGTGAAGCAAGACAGGGGCAGGGTGGGGCAGATTTACAAGCTCAATCTTCTTGACTCTTGAGGCCCCTTAAAAATGAAGTTACACTTTTAACCCTTAGGTCCCAAAATAGTCCCTCTCATAAAAAAAATGTAAGAAAAATCTTATTATATAATTTTTTTTTCACTTTCACCACATCAAATCTTTTCAACAACTTCAGACCTAACTATAAAGTTTTTCATTTTATTTTTATACGTATTTGATTGAAGAATGCATTTAAGAATTACAGGATAACGGTGGCAATTCTAAGCAGCTCAGAAACGTCATATATACACTAGAGTACTTTATTTCTCCCGAGACTATTATTCTCATTTTTAATAACAAAATAAAAACTATAACTTCAAATAGAAATCTCTGCCCCACCTTCAAAGACGGTCACTTCTTTACGAATATCAACTCTGCCACAATTCAATTATATTCACTCCTTAAGATATTACCAACGTAATGCAAAATGTGATCATTTTATTATACTCAATTTTATTACATACTCTCAAAACACTTTCTTAAGAACACTATACTAACATTGGGAAAGGCCTCACTTTGCTCTCAAAACAACCTCAATTCCTCATGGCATGGATTCCACAAGATGTTGGAATCATTCCTTTGATATTCTGGTCCATGTTGGCATGTTTGCATCATGCAATTACCGCAGATTTTTCAAGTTTTTCAAGGTGTTCTAATGAATTCAGATCCGATGACGGGGAAGGCCACTAAAGAACACCGAACTCATCGTCATGTTCATGAAACCAGTCTGAGAGGACATTTGCTTTGTGGTGTGGTGTATAATCATGCTAGAAATAGCCAGTAGAATATGGGTAACTACCCCCTGTGTGCAGAAATCAAGATTCATCAGACCAAGCTATGTTTTTCCAACAAGGCATTCCCATTGGCAGAACTGCCTCTCACTGGATGTTTATTCTCCATTCCACCATTCTAAGTAAACTCTAGATACTGCTGCGTGTGCAGTTATAGAAATTCTCAAACCAGCCAGTCTGGCACCAACAATCATGCACGGATAAAATCACTGAAATCACATTTTTGCCCCTTTCTGATGGTTGATGTGAACATTGCCTGAAGCTGCTTGCCCATATCGGTTTCACTTTAACTGCACTGCTGCCACACGATTGGCTGATTACATAGGTGGAAATCACAGGGAAATTTTTATTTTAATAATATGTACTGAAATCATGTGTCCAAATTATAAATGTAAAGCAATGTGTTTTTCAAGTTTTCGAAGACATTCTGGAAGATGTTGGCTCTGGTCCTCCTAGGAGTAGATGGCCGTTCACCTGCCTTGATAAACTGCAAAGATGTTGATTGTGGCCTATATGGTCTTCTCCTGGCCTGCTCCATGATGTCTGCCAGAACTATGAACCTCATCACGCTGCCACCTGTATCGGCCCTGGGTGAGAGATGCGGGAACCGGCCAGGATACGGGCAAGAGTGCCTTTCTTCCAACACAGTTTGCAAAGAGGTTCCTCCTCAGGCCCCAACTTGCCAAATTTGTGGGTGACAGGAGAGTATCAAACTCTGACCACAATAGGAAGGATATGTGGAACAGCTCCAACCTCCGGAGTTTGAACCATGAGATTTTCCTTTTTGGGAGACCCCATTTGGTCCAAGCTCCCTGGGTTGCTAGTTCCTTCGCCTTCCGTACTTCTTCCTCCTGCTGCCATACTTCTGTCTGGACCATTTCCCTCTTCTCCTCTGTGCTTGCCTTGCCCCACTGATGGAAGCGGGCCATTCCCAGCCCCTGCCAACCTTTCAGCCTGTCTTACTGTCGCATCTGCTGTCCACTTCTGGCCTGTTCTAGTTGTTATCCCAGCACCTCTGACATCTATGAGGTCTACGAGTCCCTGGAGGTCAACTATCTCTTCAGCATCACCAACCTTCCTTGGTTGCCATCACGACTTTCCTGGATGTCACTGGTTGCCCAGTATATACGTGTTCCAAATAAAGTGCTCAATGATTATAAATTATAAGTCTATAATGTTCTGTATGAACCATTAATTGTAAAAATCATAATTGACTATATTTAAGCACTCAATGTTTATTCTTTTAGTATGTCTGTATTCGTCATTGCTGTTAATGTCGTCATTCTCCTCAGAACATCATTAAAGGCATATTAACAGTGTGTACCGGAAGAAATGACCACCAAAACCTTAACAAAAGCATTCATGCTGTAATTAGTTATATGGGAATCTGCCACTGAGCAACTAATCTTAGCGATGAGGTCACTTTATTATCGCGGGTCAATGTTCAAACAAGTTACTTATACTTAATATAGTGTTATGGCATATTTGGTATATAATGTGTTTGCATAATATTACTATTATACATAATATTTTTAACAATCCCTCATAGGGAAAGTAAAGCGTTGCACTGGCATGACACTATAGCAAGGATAAAAAAAAAAAATAGACAAAAATAAATATTATTTACATAAAAATTATTGAGAGCAAACCTTTCATTGTACATGTTAAAGTGTCTTAAAGGAAATTGTGCAGAATACCTTCAATCTAAACCCCCAAAAAGGAAACGTTAGAATCAAACATTATCGCAGTAAATACTACGTCACAACTACGTCACCATTATGACGAAGGATCGTGTACTGCCGTAAAGTAGGCCGCAAGCTGGGCATAATCACAGCTATATAACGTGGCTAACTACCACTAACACTTAACACAAATGCTTATTTAAGTCACTATACTATCTACAGAATAGTGAAGTCTCACCTTTATTTCTTTTGCGACTGCATCTACCTTATCCATGATGACAGCTTACGATGGGCCGATGGAGAGAGCCTGTGCGTACTTATCAAACTGAAGAAAGCTCAAGAAATAATTTGATTAACAGTTGAAAAATAACCTATACTAGTTCGTCACAACACAAGTAGTGTTAACTAGGTTGGTATATCTGTTAAAACCTTAAGTTAATCCCTGACAATAAGAGAGCAGCGTAAGCTACAGCCGCTGCGTGTTGCGATCAGCCGTGTTTAACGCTAGAGCCGGTGGCGTAGCAAACAACCTTACATAATAAAAGTCACTATATGTGCTTTGACGTTAAAATGTCTGGTTTGTATCGTCATTTTGTCATATTCCGATATTTATAAATTTTGTAATTGAAATACATTATTCCCGCAATCTTTTAGTCATTTATTCATCGTCGAACAATAATCGCCAAATTACTGCCTTCCTGCTCATAGCAGAATTCTTGTAGGGCGCAGCTACACGTCACACGCGTCATCCCCGGACACCGGAAGTAGTTTTATTTATTTCTTTTTTTTTTATCAGTGCCTGACGTGGATAGCTGATCAAATGTACCGCAGTGAAGTTAGGTTTCCGATAGATGTTCATTGTATATCCCTGTGTATTTCTCCTAATTTTTTTTTTTTTTAATTACTTCCAAAAAGAGTCTTTCTGACCGATGAATTTAGCACGAGCCATTCCAGGCCTTTTGTTCTGCATCTTTTTCGTGGGGTCCTGTTTCTCAAATAAGGTGAAAACTTGATAATACTGTCTATCTTTGTAAATAATACTCAGAGTTGACATTAAATGCTAAAACAATGATTCCCTTTTTGCAGTATGTACTTTCTGTCTTGAAGTTTACATATCCCACCCTTTTCCAGGGGTAAGTCTGACACAGGCGACTTTGATAGCATCCACATGCACTTTGGCAGCAGATCTGTATTTCCTTTCCTCAGTTCTTCCCATATTCTTCACTTCATAATCACCTCCTTTACGTCACTTCCTGTTCTTGAACAACCCCAATTTTAATGTATATAATGAACCTTCTTCTCAGCTGCTCGTCCTTATCTGTTATTCTCTGGCTACCAGGTGGCAAACCTGCACTGGAGCTCTTCTACTTTTGGTGACTGGGAAACTAGGATTGGTGGAAATAAATGTTTTTCCCAGGTAACAAAATGATCTCGCATAATCATTTAGACTCCTAGTGAATGACGTAATTAAAAATTCTAGCTCGATGTATTTTCACTCGTGATTAATCATGGGGAAAGAGGCCGAGTGAGCCAGAAATAAGTAACCTTCGTTCCTGTGGTTGGAGTAAAGCTGGCAGATGTGTAATTCTGATTTGTACCTTGGGTCATCTGACATCATGTGTAATCTGTATAGTCCTTCTCAACCCAAACCAGCCAGAAAAAAGTGGCAGAAAAATGTGATTCATCTGTTTCTACTGCATTGGGCCTCATTCATCAATCTTTTAGTGTATGTTTAAGATATGTGTAAATATTTGCGTGAACCGACACGACTGGATTCGCAGAAGTTTTAGAAACATTTATTTTCTTTGTATTCTCATGCATATATTATTGAAAGGTAAATGCATGGCTGCATTTGCATTTAGTGACTCGCACCAAACTCCATGAAAGGCCAAGCTCACAGAGCAGAGAGTCCATTATTAACTACTAAGCCGTCAAAAAAAAAGAAGAATTTCTCAGAGGTAGAAGTACTTTCGACTCATGGCTGTAAATGAAATGGATGGATAAATTTCTCCCGTTTATGCCAGAAACCTTTGCTTTCCAGACACATGATGAGGTTCTGACATGCCGTAATCGTGAACTCACTCGGGTCTTCATTTAGGGCTGGAGCAGGAATGTGCTGGGATGTATTTGGGAACGAGCTGGATTATGACGCACAGCACACTAGAGATGATATGATTCATTGTAGGTTGTGCACGGCACAACAGAGCAGTGTCTCTGCATTTCCTCTTAATTAAATGACTAGGGTTGTTCATCTTAAAATATATTTGGGTTGGCATGCTACCTTTACTTTTTTTTCTGTTTAATATTTCTTTAACATGATTACAAAAATATTAAATTTGTGTGCATAATTTAAACGACTAAACAATTTGAACGCGAGAGTTTAATCCGTAGGATGAAACCTAACTCCTTGGCAAATAATATGATTTGAACCCGATCGCATAGGGTTAGTCTTCTTGTGTGTAAATTCAGACACGCACAGAAGCAAGAGCAAGATACGAATGGTTTTTTTTTTTTTTCAATTTTGCAAAATTTCTTTCGTGAACTCTCGTATGAATGATTTCTGAATCAATCCCTTTTTATCCAGGTTGATCAATGAGGCCCATTAGTCTTTATTTTGCTATGAGCCGAGTACTAACAACATTACTGCAGCAAATATTTATGATCCCTTATTAACATGACTAGATCTGCAGCAGTGTCCTGGCTTCCAGGAGCAGTCCTTTTTTTGGGAAATATATATGGTGGATCAAAAGCCTTGTCCATCCTGGTATGTCTGTTATTTTTGTACAGATAATAAAAGTGTAATGCTGAGTTACACCCTTGACGTCTCACATTCTTTTGTTGTTGTTGTGTTTTTTGGCTAGCCTATCCCATTCTTTTTTGTGTTGCAAAATGTGTCCGAGGTGGTCGTCTCTCTTCTTGTTCGATTCACTCAAAACGAGGTAAGCACAAAAACAATGCTTATGTACATGCACGTTCATATTGTATCTCGGTTTCATTTTTTTAAATCACACCACAAAAACCTGTCATTTTAGCAGGAGTGGGTTGACCGTTTGTAGTGTGTGTGTGTGAAATGGCTATTGCCTCCAACAGTAACAATAGTAAGATTACACTGGAATGGAATAATGTACCTGAAAAATGTGTCAAACAACCATGATATACAGGGAGTGCAGAATTATTAGGCAAATGAGTATTTTGGCCACATCATCCTCTTCATGCATGTTGTCTTAC
>JAQQZR010000033.1:3525839-3543314 GCA_030068235.1 Notoglanidium macrostoma
GGAGATGCTACACCGTGGTAAACATGCCCCTGTCCCAACTATTTTGAGACCTGTAGCAAGCATCAAATTTGAAATGAATTAATTTTGTGCATAAAATTGTACAATTTCTCAGTTTAAACATTTATATGTTATGTTATCTATGTTAATGTGAATAAAACACTTTCATGTGCTTGAAAGTCTTTTAGTTTTCATTTTATTCAAATTTAAAGAACGTCCCAACTTTCTGGAATTCGGGTTGTAGATCGTCGAATTAGAGCTGAAATGTTCATGTTGATGTTATGCGAGCACAATCAGAAAAAGATAGCGTCTGAACAAACTCCAAAAGTTCTGGAACAACATCCTCTGGACCTTGGAGACGGAGAAGGTGGAGATGTTTGGTCATCATGCACAGACCCATGTTTGGCAAAAACCAAACACAGTACATCACCTCATACCTCAAGCTGTAATAAGGATCAACTATTTTTTAGTCACTTAAAACCCTTGTTTCTGATCCTGACTCCCTCTGACCTGTTTCTCTATCTAATTTATCTACTGTAAATCTATTCTTTAGTGGTAATGTTATCTTGCTCCAGATGCAAGTACCAGCAATTATTACATGAGGAAATGTTTAAATAACGCAAGTGTAAAAGTCTTTACCATCCATAAACTTTGCTTCCTCAATCTGTCCATCTTCTTTCATGCCCTCTTTCTGTTTTTCACATTCCTCCTCTTCCTCATTTTCAAGAACATACTCGTTCTCCAAGGCACTCGTCTCATCCTGATGGCAGGACTCATATTCTTCATTCCCAGTGGTATCAAACATATTTGCTAAGCTGTCATTAGCCTTTTGCCCTATTCCTATGAAGAAAAAAAAGAAGATCTGACTGAGATATTAGCCATTTTACCTTTTTATGTCTTCTAGGAAAAAGAACTCGGTTGAGTCTATTGTGAGACAAACAAGGAGTAAAGAACAATGAATGAGTCAGTGCTACACTGCAAAAAAAATGCTGTAAATTTTGCGGTAATTTACTGGCTGTAATACAGTTATAGTAAAGTGTAACCATGACAGCTACAAAAGTACATACACTAGATTCTGCAAGCACATGTGACATTACTGATGTTCAGATGGTAGTGTCAATAGAATTGCAGATACCTGTGATGCTGTTTGTTTTATTCAATTCAGTCTGCTTCTGGTGAGCTACTAGCAAACTATGACTCACATATGTGTAGTCCAGGTCTAGAGTCTCTGTCTGTATTTTGGCCTATGAGGGGAGAGGAAAAATTTTATATGTTGTGTCTAGATATCTCCTGACTAGTGGTTATTACTGTCCGTTCCATTGCAAGACTAACATATCGTGGATTCAGAAAGTATCCAGACCCCTTGTTGCAAACTTTATTATGCTGTGGATTTGATTTTGAATTGCCATTTTCACCCCTCAATCTACAATGATGAAGTGAAACATATTTTTTTTTAGAGATTTTTGAAAATGAATAATAATAAAAAAAAATCAAAAACTTAAATAACTCAAGCACAAAAATATTCAGACCCGTTATTTAATACTTAGTAGAAGGACCTTTGGCAGCAATTATAGTTGCAAATCGTCATGGATACATCTCTACAAGCTTTGCACACCGTGATTTGGGCAGTGTATACCATTCTTCGTGACGGAGTAGCTCGGACGGATTGGATGTGTAAACTGCCATCCTCGGGTCTCTTCACAGATGCTCGATGAGGTTTAAGTTTGGGGTTTGGCTGGGCCACTCATGAACATTCAGAGCTTTGTCCAGAAGCCACTCCAATGCTGTTTAGGTTGTGTGCTTAGGGTCACCGTCATACTGAAAAGTGAACGGTCATCCCAGTCTGACTTTGTGTGCTCTGGAGGTTTTCTTCAAGGATGTTCTTGTATTTGGCTGCATTCATAGATCCCCGTTACAAGTCTCTCTGTCCCTGCCACTGAGAAGCAACGCCATAGAATGATCCTGCCACCACTGTAGGGAGGGTAAATTGTTCTATATCACTGCCCTGATTTAAACCTTGCCACAATTTGATCATAGAGAGCAACAGACAATTCCTTGGACTTTATAAATAGTTTTTTGTCCTGATGATTGTAAACTGTGGGCCCTTATATACCCTGTTGTGTATGTGCTCCCTTCAAAAACTGTGCCCAATCAATTCAAACATGTTGACTCCAATTCAGTTCTAGCCACATCTCAAAGATAATTGAGGCAAACAAGATGCAGCTAACCACGATTTGAAGAGTCATGCCAAAGGGTCCGATTTTAAACATTTTGGATGATTAAGTGTAGATCAGTGGGTAAAAATGGTGATTATAACCATTCAAAATCAAATCCACTACACAAAGTGTGCAACAATTAAAAAGGTCTGAATACTTTGCAAGTTATACAATATTGCACGGTGTAATAGCACAGTAGAAAACACCAAATCAGATTAATGTGCGTTGTTTTAAATTGAGAACAAACTGTATGCCTTATCTAAACTATGACTTTATCGTCAAAATTCTACTACACAAGCGAAAGAAATATGTATTGTAGAATAGTACCTCTGGGTGAGGAACGGTACTTGTGTCATATTGGGACAGCGCAGCACCTGGGTCCATGCTCCAGCTCTCATCTGAAAGGTGGTGAGAAAATATTTGTATGTAAACATTACACAAGATAGATAGACAACATGTAATGTAGACACAACATTAATACTGCAGTACATGACCGCACAGATTGGATCCTAAACAGGATTGGAAAACAATTTCTGCAGAGGCTTTATTCAGGTTGAAATAAGACGACACGTATTCCTTTTCCACCAACAAGGAACGGGTTCCGTACAGGTTCGTGCACCAAATTGAGACCCCTTCAGAGCATTTTAACCAAAAATAAATTGGTTCGGAACCAGAAAAGATGGTTCCCAGCTGGACCAGAAAGTTGTTTTTCCAGTGTGAACCATGATGACATCGGTGGGCATGTCATTAGTTTGGAGAAGAAGCAGAGCAGAGCAATGGAGAACATAAAAGAAGAGGATAAATCACATCTGCAATAACTGAAGAAAAACTGGCAGTTAAGATTACTGTTTGGAACCGGATTTGATTTGGATTTGATTTCAAGAACCCTATCCCTTTAGGTGAAAAAGGGACATTAAAGAGTGTCCCAGAAAATACAGTCAAATACTCAAACTGAAACCAGGGCGATCTGGCAAATACATCACGTCAAGTTTGATCTTCATCCACAAGTGTAACAGTAATTTTCAAGACTATTTTGCAAGTTACCGAACAGAGCAACTAATCTAATTTCCCTGTTCATAAAAATATTTTAAATACAAGAAAATATAACCTCAAAAGAAAATGACAGAATAACAGAAAGTACTTTGGCCACAGTTCCTTTTCACACAAACATTAATAAAATGCGCCTCCCAACAAAATGTCAACAAATATTACTAAAATGAAAACGTTCAAGCATGGATAGCATATTTAAATAAATAAAAAAGCTACATCACCTCTTCTAATGTCTCCAGTATTTAAAATTGATACAATTCAATTCACTTTTATTTGTATAGCGCTTTTAACAACGGACATTGTCACAAGCGGCGTCACAGAAAACTGATATAAATAGAAAAGTTGGATACGTATTTGCAATGTATAGCAGAACAGTTTTGCACTCGAGTCTCCTGTAGTGAACAGTTAAAGCTTCAACAAAATAGACTTCATGTTAGAACTATAATGAATTTCCTGGTTACACAATTTCATTTTTTGCCCATGTAGCATACAGTTAACTAGAAGCGAGGTAGTTATAATTGCCCTATCCAGTGTCACCCAGACGAGGATGGGTTCTCTTTCGAGTCTTTTTCCTCTGAAAGGGTCTCCTCTTACTCATGTTGTCTCAGGGAGTTGTTCCTTGCCACCATCGCCTCTGGCTTGCTCATTGAGGATACACTTATAAATTCATATATGTACAATTTATATGTTTATATTTTTCCTTTTCATTAATGTGCATTGTTAAAAGCACTATACAAATAAATTTCATGGAATATTTACCTGAATAATTTAGCCGAGTTGATGTTGTATTATATTTAACATTTTTTTAAATAAACGTGCGTGTTTCATCGCATTTCTCTGAATTCTGCGTATAGCTCAGCAATAAAAAGGCCAGATAAAATATTTCTATAGGAAGAACTATGCAAGGATTTATAGAAATCAATTATTTTTCAAATTCAGCAGTTCCATATAAGTGATGCTTAATCTTTTAGGGATCAGCTACTAAGATTTTACCCAAGAAGATGAGGAATAAACATAAGCCAAGGAACTGCATACTCTCGGTTGTTACTGGTTTGTTCATCAGTCAGGGAGGGTGCTAGCTGGACTAGCAAATATAGTAACGTCTGGTCTATAAAACGACTTAGGGTGCCAAGTGTGAGTGTTTTCAGTGCAAATGAAAAATATGGTAAGTGCACATGACTTCCCTGCTGAGGTGAAACATTGTAGGAGATATTAATCCTCAAGGTGGGGAAAATTAGATTCCAGATACCACACCTTGCTAAACCCAAGGTACACAGGAACACATGTAGCCAAGGAAATGAAAATGAAAGGCTATTATGTGGTGTTCCCACAGAAGGCGGAGACAGATCGGGAAGACGGTCTTGCACGAGGTGCGTGATGGAGCAAAAAAAAAAAAAAAAAATGGATGGAAATCAGAACGAATCATGGAGAGGCTCAGAGAATTCCAGAGGCAGAAATATGTTCTCTTATTCTGACTATCTATGATATATAACTTCCGATTACGAGCCGAGTGGGAAGAGTAAAACCCGTCAAGTGGAGGACAGAGGCACGTGATCATTTTTGATGATGACATTGAATTCTAACAAGCTACACAAAGTATCCATTCCATGGTAATAAGTCACCTTAGATATGGTTGCATTTTAATCATACACTGATTATCTTATACATGACACGTACGTCTTAAACTTTCGTCTCATTGGTTTGCTTGTATAGCCCCAGGCTAGAATTACAAGGACCAGAACTGATCAGCGGGGAGGGGAAATGACTATTTGGCTCAAGGGAAAAGGAAATTTACATTCTGCAAAGCGGGAGTCCCTATAGGATGTAGGACTCTGTCTCCAAGACAACAAGAAGGGTTATAAGAGAAAGGCAGGGCAGTGGGAAGTCAATGCTTTATATATTTTCAGGAATTAAGTGTTTAATTGTGGTTATCGTTTACGTGTTTATGCTACCGGTACATGTAGTATTTCTGTTTCCCGAACACAACAGAGTGATAAAAAGATTTAAGATTCAACTCATTGCCTCAGAACCTCCAGGCAGGTTCATTTTTAATACAGTAATAAATAAATTTGGAGATTTGTTTGCTAGACCTTTGGAGAGATATGCACCCTTTGGGCAGCGAATACACATTTTTTCCCCTTCACATGCAGTATTCTGTAAATGAGGATGAATTGTTTCTTTGTATTTAAGAATGAAAGATACAGGTTCATTAATTCATTAATTTACATGACATCGTATCTAGACAATAAGCCAAAGAAAACAGTTTGGAGACTCGACACAAACTTGCATAATAATTAAGCAGTTATTCAAGAGATAAAAGCTGAAATTAGAACTTTCCTGGAACTAAATTACAATGGGGAAGTGAATCCAAGTGTGCGGAGCACCATTATAAAGGCAGTGGTCAGTGGTAGAGGCCGATAACCCTTTGCATAGCAAGAAAGAGAGAAAAAGAAAGTAAACAGAAGCAGCTCTGATAATGAATCAAATCAAAGAAATCAGGAACCAGATCTCGGACATGGATAGGGAAGCACGAGAGGAAAAGTGTAAATTCCTAAAACAGTAGTATTATGAGGCTCCGAAGTTTCTAAATAGGAAAATACGAAGGGGGGGGTAAAAAAAAAAAAAAAAAAAAAAATGATCTCAATTGATTTACTAAATGATTTCAAACATTTTACAGGACACTGTACGCTCAGCCAGAACAGGACTATAAAGAATAATAACATATTTAGAGAAGATCTAATTCCTCTTAAAATCCTCTTACTGGACACTTGGAAAAAATATCAGCTCCTATTTCGTTTAGCGAAGCCATCATATCCGTTAATCTAATAGAAGGTGAAAATAAGATGCTCTGTAGCTCTTATAGACCGATATCAATTCTAAATCATAATTCCATACTGTACAGCTCCATGAAAGCCAGATTATAATATACTTTTGTTCCTGAACTGATTTATGGTGATCAAACAATATTAGACAGACACCCTCTCCATATAATACAGAACGTTAGGGAAAAGAATCCAACAGCAGTAATAGCTAGTTTAAATGCAAAAAAAAAAAAGCTTTTGATTATGTTAGCTGGACTTGGAGTGATTTGATTTAGAAATAGTATTAAAACCTTATATGCAGCTCCAATGGCAAGAATCAAGATAAACAGACATCTAGCTGATCGTATAAAATTGGAAAGGTCTACTTGACAAGGGTGCCCTCTTTCTCCAACCCTGTGCATTGAAAACAAGAGAAAACGGTAGTATGCAGGGAACTGAGGCTGGTGAGGAGGAAGCACTGTATGTGGATGATGTTTCGGTATACATTTGTAACAAGCGATGAATCACTTCAGGCTCTTCTCAATCTCCTCGACAAATTTAGTACATTCTTTTGATATGACCGTAATATAGAAAAAACACAAATATTAACATTAATCACTTGAGCTCAAAACATTCATTGGCCCCAAAGAGCAATTCAATACTCGGGGCTTTGGTTAACTTATCGTCCCAGTGAACTCCTATTATTAGAATGCTTATGATACGGTCAATATAAAAATTAAAGAATATTTTGGCTGCTGTTCAACATTTTTATTGAGTTGTAGTGCAGGAACTGAGGCCATTAAAATATCTGTTTTACCCAGGTTGCTGTATTTGTTTATGTTTATTAAAATTCTATCTAGCCAATTTTGCAATTGGGACAAGTAAATTTTACAATTTATTTGGAAGGGAAAGAAAGCAAGAATTAGGTACAGTACTTTAATCTTAAGCAAGGAAAGAGGCGGAAACTTCCCAATTTCAGGGATTATTATCTCCGCCCAATTGAGAACTATAATTTATTGGTGTGATAATTCATATGAGGCCAGATGGCAGGAGGTGGAGAGAGCATGCAAAGATATTCCAATACGAGCAATGATTAGGGCTCAAAAATGGGTAGTGGCTAATCAGGGAGATTTGAATCCTCCGGTTACTTTTACCCTGTCCATCGAGTTTGATGCTATAAAGCTATTTAATCTGGGATCCCAAATTAAAATATTTAGATGGGTTGCATAGTATACGGAATTTGAGCGGAATTTCTACGGAACTGCATGGATTCTAGCTTCACATACTGGATGGGTAGAGGAATAACGGCTAAAGAAATAGCAGGAAAAGAATCAATTACGAACTTTGACTCTATGTGAAAGTTTAGAACAACAGGACTTTTTTTTTTTTAATTTTTTTTATTTTTACAAGATATTTACAATTACAACACCACTTCCTAACAGAGATAGATAAGAAGGAATGAGCAAATCCCCACAGCTCCATTCCAATATCTAGTTGAATGCCATTCCTAGAAGTGTGGAGCTTATTACAATAGCAATGGGGGAACTACATCTAGAACGTGTGGTGTGGTCAAGTGTGTTCAAACATTTAACCATATAAATGCAAAGCACTCTACAAACCAAAGAAATTTGCTTTGTGTGCAGACGCCTGGTGAATCAGCCAGAGAATATGTGGAGAATTTTGAATCCATCACTTGGGCCTGGGAGAAAATGACAGATTTACACATCAGTTCTCATCCATTTAAAATCTCTGGATGGATTCTAAATGTAAGCGAGGAAGCTGGTAATGACCTTGAAGCCTGGATTCTTTGACAGAACTCCGTGACCTAATGGCAAAAGGCTTCCAAGCAGATCAGATTAAAACTCACGAAACCTCAATAAGGGTGGTTTCCGCTGGAACACCTTCAGCTACAAGAAAAAGCCTGCAAATCCATGGTGCCAACTTCAAACTGAGGTGCAACTACTACGCAAAGATTATAAAAAGAAACAACACAGGGTCTCACAAAAAGTCTGAATAGCAATCCACCAAACAGCTTGGTCCAAAGTTTCAGAAGCTTGGACTCAAATACAAAAAGGCTGTTGGATGCACTGTCTAACCAACTACACTAAAGTATCCCTCGATCAGACGGGTGCTTGCCGCTGTCCTCCAGTAAGCTGACAGTTTCTATGTGCAAATCACTATTGATGAATGACTAAAACCAGAGTTCAACGTACTGTTATTCCAGCTAACCTCTAAATTCACTTCTCTCCAAACAAGATGAAGGGCCATGGCGCTTCTAGAAAAACTATCACTTTGCGTGAATCGGTGACGCTACATCACTACACTGGGGCCAATGCTGTTACTGCTACATCTAGGAATGAATGTTTTTCCATTCTACCATATGGAATTCAAACACGGAACAAAGTTTTCCCTTTGTGCTCTCAATAAAGAGAGCTTAGGTAGTCACCCTATCAGTTAGGGTTGGGTAACAGACAAAAATGAGTGTGGTGAAGCTGACGATAGACTACCATAAAATCAAGCAGTATCCTCTACATCCACACGCTGTTGAGGGCATCTGCCCAGTCATTAAACATTTGGAGAAAAATGACATTAAAATCAACAGTTCCAGCAATAGACCTGTTGGCAAGTGAAGAAACCTGTTGTGGATTAGAGAATCACAGTGGACTACCAGATAACTAACCAGTACATCCATAAATGCACTCAAGTAGTAGTTGAACATTACTATTTTCTGTGTACTTAAACTTGAAGACTTCTATGCGATGGACCAAAACCCATTGGCCATGTCAGTGTCTCTGGCTGATGAGAGTCAACCTTGGCTTGCATTTACAGTTGACAATAAGCAGTATTCTTGGAAAACAATACACCACAGTCTTCATAACTCATCTGTAATTCATCACCCTGCTCTCAGTCAATACCTCCATGAGGTGGAGTTCAATGTTGTCTCAATGGCTGAAAGTTTCCCCAGGTCCTGTGGCTGCAAAACAAACCCAAATCATCAGCCCTACAGCACAATACTGGAGCGTTGGTATGAGGTGTTCCTGGTGTTACGCGGCGTTTGGTTTTCACCTTCACAGTGCACCGCGTGATGACCAATCCTCTCCACTCTAGTCTCATCAGCCCAAAGGATATTGTTCCAGAACTTTTGTGGTTTGTTCAGATGCAATTTTGCAAACCAAAGTCATTCTGCCATGTTCTTTTTCGGAAAAGCGTGGCTTTTTCCTAGCCACCTTTCCATGAAAGTCATAGGAGTTTATTTTTTTGCTGATTGTGTTGTCAATAACAAACATTTATTGTTCTTACAGAGGCCTGTATGCAACATGATGTAGCTCTTGGGTTTTTGTTTATATCTCTGAGCCATAACTGGACTGACTGTTGACTGATGCTCACTCCTGGGAAGATTGGTAGCTGTCTTGAAGGCTCTCCATTTGTCTCCAGTTCTTCTCAATGTAGAATGGTGAATTTTAAATTGTTTTGAGATGGTCTTATAACCTTCCAAGACTGATGAGCAGCAATAATTGCTTCTCTGATGTCATGGCAGATGTCCTTTCTTCATGGCATGATGTAGGCACATAACTACTAGAGAACACCAAACTTCTGTTTTTATAGAGGTAGTCACACTTCATGATAAATAAGTAATCTTCATTAGTAACTCCTGGCTGATAATTACTCTCTTAAGGGTTGTGAAAGTAAGAAAGATGTACTTATTTTTTTTATCTCTACCTGGGTTGGTTTAACAACATTCGGTCAGCACACTCCTCACCCGAGAGTATTTGTTTGTTTATAGAAGTTGGTGAGAATTACAAAATTGTCATTTAGGCCCTGATAAATAAAAACATAGAACTGAAGTAGGCTGTACTTTCCTTTTCCCATGCCAGCATCACACAGACTGCTTTTTCTTTCCCCACTGTAAAAGCAAATTCGTTTTCCCACTTGGCACGTGAACGATATATTTTCACCTTCTGTTGTTAATAATTGCGATCTACTAAAACTGCCTTGAAAAGTAGACGGTGATTGACAGGTTAATGGCCACCGATCTAGACGATTTAGCCACAGCAACATTGATGGGTTTTGCAGACCTCCACACACGTAAAAACATTAAATTTACCAGGTCAATTTCAAGGCCTGGAATTACCTCACTCACAGAGTTCAGTATTATGCTAAATTAAACTAGGAAACGATGTGTGCCACAAATTGGAAATTGAAACACATTTGTACTTTTATGTAATAACTGCAAATATGTGCATTCTGTCCACAGCAACTGTAGTATTTGGAAAGTGGCATACATACCATTTGAACTACAATTCTGTCTCAGCAACGGACTCTTGCATGGAGTGCATGGACTTGTACACGGAGCATCAGGTATGGGCTGTTCGGTCTCCCAGCTTCTTCTTTTGCATGGTTCCTTATAAATGTATAATTTATAAGAACATAATATAAGTAACTCTAAAGCTGAACTTGTATGAGCTATAAAGCTGTTTAAAAGAAGTAGGAACACCTAACAGTTACTTAGATGGACACTTACCTGCTCAATGTGCTTGCTAGACTGTTTCTGTGAAGACTCTGGCCGATCATGATTCTTCACCATATTCTGCTCTTCAGGCCCTGGACAACTATTAGGACAGAGAAGAGACAAGCATGTACTTTATCTTCCCTCCCTCGGAGAGGCTATTTCAGTTGTATGCTAAAGAGGAGTTTAACTGCAGTGAGGACATGCAGCTGGGATTGCCACCTGAAGTTAGCTGCATATTCCCAAAACAAACTACCAGATCACCTTGTTAAATAAATAGCAAGTCATGGGATAAAGAAAAGTGCATGCAGTAGGTTATAACGGCTAAAAGGAAAGATTAGACTAGCATTCATAATCACGTTATAATTTTTTCATCTTGGTTAATTTCCTGATAAAGGGAAATCATGTTTGGTTTGAAGGTGAAGTTCTTACCTAGTGAAATTCTTTGCCTTGTGCTTAGGTTCATTAAGAAGGTTCTGAGATATTACATCACTCCCAGGCATCTGAAAGCCCTACACAAGATATTTTTGGTAGAGTATCACAGAAAAATGTTCACTAAATATGTTTTGTGTTAACCCATGACACCTACAATAAGTACATTTAATTGACAAAGCAACAAAGTTTCTGACAAACCTGCTCAGAATTTAGGTCTATATGGCAACTCTCTGCAACCACACTTCTGCCATGGATCTTGGTACTGTTCTCTAAACACATTATAAGACGTGTAAGTCAAGAATAGTAGAAGGGTTAGGAAAAGTAATTGCAGTGCGTACTGATGTATAAAAAGATGGTGTATATACAGGTTTATAAATAACATATTCTCTTTAAAAAAAATTTAAAAAAAATAAAAAATAAAAAAATAGTACCATATAAAGGCCATTGTCATAATTTTGACAGCTTTTGCTTAAACAATTTTCCCCTTTGGGTTGTAAATGAATAGTGAGGATAAGGTATAGATGTCCTACGATTTTGGGCATTATTTCTTCAAATAATAAAGTTCTTACTTGTAATAAAGGTCATATCCATATCACATGTCTCTGGAACAAGCACAGCTCCAGCCTGGCAGCCCAAAGATGTAGACAGGTCTCTCTTCTGGGGGTCTACGGAGTGCAAAACAAAAAATATTGTCTTTTACACGTTCTGTGAAAGTGCATCGTCAGTCCATAAATATTTGGACACTGTCAAAATATTGTTGGTTTTTTTTTGGTGACTACCACAGTATACTGAAGATGAAATTAAATAATGAATATTCCCTCGAGGTACAGAGTTTCAGTTTAATTTAAAAGGTACATCCAGGTCCGTTGCAGTCAAGGACTACATGAAATCTGAAAACCATAGACATCACAAGATGGTGAGTTTCTTCCTTGGTGATGCCCTACCAGGCCTATATGGCAGCGGTCTTCGGTTTCTGCTTGTTCTTGGGGTGTTTTGCCTTCAGTTTTGCCTTCAGCAAGTGAAACGTATACTCGGTTGGATTCAGTTCAGGTGATTGACTAGACCATTGCAAAACATTCCACTTCTTTGCCTTAAAAAAAGTCTTGGTTGCTTTCAAAGTGACCATCTACAGTGAGAAGCCCCATCCAATGAGTTTTGAAGCATTTGCCTGCATCTGAGCAAATAATACAGACCACTTCAAAATACATCCTGCTGTTTTTTTCAGCAGTCACATCATCAATAAACACAAGGGAACCATTTCCACTGGCAGTCACACACCATAATATAGTGTAGTATGCTTCAGATCATGAGTAGTTCCTTCCCTTCTTCATACCCTACTCTTCCCATCATTCTGATTCATCTTTGCCTCATTTTACCAAAGGATGTTTTTCCACAATTGTATAAGTTTTTTTTTTAAATGTTTTTGGCAATCTGGTCTTCCTGCTTTAATGTTTACTAATTTGTTTTAAATTTTCTGTGGTCTTCCCGGCCTTTTGGTGTTCCTGGGCTTACCAGCCAATTGTCCAATTACATTTGGGCCCTTAATAAAAAAAAAAAATGCATCACATATAAAAGTTCTGTAATTCCTATACTGTTCACCACATTTGTATGTAAATTCTCTCAAATTAAAGCTAAATGCATAGTTATTATTTATTATTTACGTTCAACTCAAATATACTGTGGTACACAGCTTAAATAACAATAACCAAATATTAAGGGACTTGACTGCACATGCACATCAGTTTCTACCATAATGGGCTTAACAGAGCCAAATCATGGGTGTTGACCAGTATGGGTAAGCAAACAGCATTTTAAATTTTTTAAATGTTAATTATGACACCGTAAACTTATTTTATGCTTTTTTTCCCCCTCTTACGGCCAAAAAAGTGCCTCTTTCTAGAAAAAGGGTTCGTGTTTGACCATTTACCACATGAACCTTTTTCAGTGCCATCCCTAAAATCCTCTTGGGGATTTCCTGCTGGAGCAGTCATGCAATGACAGCCTGAGACATGCTTTTGATCAAGTGAGAGCAATTGATGGTCAAAACCTGCAGCCTAATGTTGCACCCATCTATCCATATTTTTCAGTTATTAAAGATTGTTAAGGTTATATGGAGTGACACAGGAAACTCAAACTAAAGAAATGACCCAGTTGTTGGTCCCAAAGAGTCCTACGGCCTACTACATCATAATCCTGTGGCTGGCATTTCAGACCGGACAAAAACACTTAACTGGCTCAAAGCCAAATAAAACTTTTTTTTTTTTTTTCTTTTTACATTTTTCTCCAATGTTTTCCCTAATTTGGTCATATCCAATTCCCGTCAGTTAGTTATCTCCCCTCTCACAAGACAACACAATCTAGGGAGGGTAAGGCGATCACATGCTTCACCCAAGGATGTGAAGCTGGCCAGCTGCATCTTCTCAAACTGCTTGCCCATGCGTTGCCAGGGTGTGGCCTAACACACTCTGAGGACAGCCCTATCCATCCCTTTCAGCTCACAAATGCCCAGGATTGTCTAGTGTCTCTGCGAGTGACTGGGGAGAGAATGCAATTATGTTCTTGACCTGAGAGCAAAACTCCACACATGGAATCACAGAATCCAGAACAATTTGCTATAAGTACAAGAACGATAATCCCGGCTGTATAATAAAGCTGCACGGCTATGGGAACTTGCACCAGGAGATAAAATTGACCTATAAAGCACCGAATGGTCTCGCACCCCAGTATCTGAGTGAACTTCTGGTCTCGTATGACCCCCCAATGCCTACTTAGATCAACAGGTGCAGGCTATTTGTTGGTACCTCGAATAGTGAAGGCTACAGCAGGGGCCAGATCTTTCTCTTACAAAGCCCCCCAGTTAAGGAACAGCCTTCTAATTAGTGTTCGGGATTCAGACACAGTTTCAGTGTTTAAATCTAGGCTGAAAACATATTTGTTTAGCCAAGCTTTTTGTTAATAGCCTTTTGTTAATAGCCTTCTACTAGGTAAAGGAGCAGCTCTGGAGGGTTCTCAGGCATAGAAGGTTTTGGTAAACTGGGATGTCTGGATGCGCTCACCACCCCTCACACGTTCATGCAGGTTTGTTGACTTCGGAGTGGCTGGCCGCTTTATGTCCCAGGGCGCCCTCATGTCCGTGTTACCTTCTGGCTCTCCCTTCTAGTTATGCGGTCATAGCTAGCCTTGCCAGAGTTCCTGCTTGCACTCAGCACATGATATACTCTGTTCTTAACCGTTAGGTGACAATGAGCATACCTAACAATCTGGTTTTTCTCTTTTCTTGTCTCTGTCTGTCTCTCTGTCTGCACATGCTACTCCTGAGACACCAGTGATCCTGACCCCTTCTGCTTTCTGGACCTGCCAGATCCATCCTGGTGTCCTACTCCTGGTTGAGGTCATCACTTGGAAACAACTTGCTTCTGTTGAGGATGGCACCATATGAACTGCCTCAACATACATCTAGAACTGTAAAGATGCTGTTGGACTGCTGTTGACAAGAGCGGTTCTGCTACACTTGCATAGGACACAAATTACCATGAACAGTCTTAAACTCATATCTTGACCCTATTACAGAAGTGTGTTAACTGTTTTTGAACTATCTAGTACGTCCCAAATGAGGATGGGCTGCCTTTTGAGTCTGGTTCCTCTCAAGGTTTCTTCCTTTTGTCGTCTCAGGAATTTTTCCTTGCCACGGTCACCACAGGCTTGCTCATTAGGGATATATATATATTTATAGATTCATAAGTTTATATTCAGAATCTATATACTTCTGTGAAGCTGCCTTGTGACAATGTCTGTTGTTAAAAGCGCTATACAAATAAATTGAATAGGAAATGCACGTCGAGCTCTAAATTACTCAGAGTAGCAAGAATCCTTTGAGGTCACACAACGAGTTTGAAAAATCAACTATGAGGTCAGGTGAAAGGATAGAGGCAATACACTTCAAATATAACGCCTCAATCTACTAAAAACATGGAGAGGGGAGGTTCCTTTGGCTCTGGCCTTGGTGTTTCCTGAGCAAGAGGAGCTGGGACCAGAGTAAGGAAATCATTTATAGTAAAAATTCTCAGTGACATTTACAACATCTGAGGGCTGTCCTGAGATCCTTAAGATGGGTAGGGACTCAGAGCTACATGTTTAAAGTCAAAAAGTCCATCTGACCTCTTGTGTTCATATTTTGTTACTGCCTATATAACTTGTTCTGCTACATCCTTGTCTGGGACTCATCAGGACGCATTAGCATTTACAATACAAAAGATATATGGGCATACATATCCCACACAACCTCAGCAAGTGGTCCGAGTGTCTTGTTTTTATCTTGGCATCTTGTTTTTAGCACTGTCCAATTGTGATCCAGTCGCTGAAGGCGCATTTTAAAACCAAGAGTAAACAGGGCCTAAGCGTGCTGATATTTTGTACAACAGCACAGGCACCTTTCCCTGTTTATCACATCACCTATTTGTATTCACTACATAACTCCAATTCTAGCAATAGTTTCTTACACTGGGACTAGTGCTACAATTACTACGGAGAGTCAGTCAGTGTGTGTATCGCATGGCAACAGTCTATTCAGCAGTGGCATTTTTGGGAACCATCTTTGTTCACAAAGCAAAATAAACAAAATATTTGCCCATACTGTGTCTGAAATGTAGCTAATCAATAATAATTTCTTGTTTATAAAACTTGATTCAAGCTTTTGTACTGAATTGCAGATGTAGTGATATTCAGTACAACATCAAATATTCTCCATTTACCCGGACAGAAAGCCACAACGTTCAAGTGAGAAAACCTGAAACTTTTTTGGCATATTTCTGAGGGATAACCAGAAGCGTACTGATGCTAAAATGCGGATGGTACAACGTGTGCAACATTTGGCAGGTCTGCAATGTTATAAAAATTTTATATACAATAGTGTGTATGTATCTGTACTCCATGTATGACTAACCAGGCAGTGGCTGGGACAGCAGTTTTTCAGCATAGCGAACGTGGCTCTGATCTCTCTTGCGCTTCATTTTGTTGACTACAGGAAAGGACATTGGCGGATTTGGCGAGTCTGGGATCATGCCTTCCTCTGGCTCTGAGAAGGAGGTCTGCTGGAAACTAAACATGCAGCTTGCAGAAATTATTAACCAGCAAATTAATGCTCATATGTGTCAAGATCCTTAACAAGTCAAAAATACAACTCAAACCTTAGTGACTGAATGTGAGGTGTGCGTGCTTGTTCATTTCACTTACATTTGTCCACGTAATTCCTCTAGCTGAAGACTGAGCTTCCTATTCTCTTCTTTAAGCATATTTCTCTCAGACTCTAAACATCAACATACACACATATAAACCACCAGCAAAAAGCACATTATATACATGATGTATAAATGTATATATAACATCACGTTTAAAAAAACAAGTTCACCCAACCTGCACAATACCTGTGCCTCACTCTACACAACAAAGTCTGCACAAATGTATATGATTTGCCACTCTTCCCAACTACGATGCGCATGGACATGACAACTTTGAAAAACTAGCTCAAATTGGTTTATAGAAATGAATTTGGCCCAGCAGTGTAGAACGAATAACTACCTCACTGTAGTGAAAGAGAAACTCCGACAGAGAGGCAGATATGTACTTACGGAGTTCATTGAGGAGTGGGAGATTTTCAAACAAAGCTTGTGTTTTTTTCATCTGCTCTTCTGTTTCACTGCAGCGATCACAAGGTCCAGATTGTAATCTAATAACATATTTATCACACACACACACACACACATATATATAGGTATTACAGTAAAAATCCTAAACTCAAAGTCTAAAATTGGAATAACTATTTTTTTTTTATATTCGCCTCAAAATCATGCATAAAGAAAATGAGGCTACCACGTGTGATTTACTGCGATTCTATATACACTGAACAGCCACTAGCTTCTCTTGTCCATGCTCGCAAAAACAGATACAACTGGGTTAGGCTTCCACACACAAGACGTCTTAGCTTGCAAAACATGACTTTGGGCTTAAATTAAGAAATGAAACTGGAAGTTTTAACAGGGCTATTTTGTTATACAAGAATTCAATAAATTTCTACACTGATATTTAACACAGAGCTCATGTACGCACAATATACGTACTTAACCCTTCTTTCCCCAGTGTCGGTGTCTTCTGTACTCGTACACATGCTTTCTTTGTTCGGAAGAAGTGCTATGTGACTGTCTTAACTAAGACCAAGCAAAGTTCTTCAGTGAGAGCAATAACTTTGCTGGGGTCCGATAGCAAGCAGACCTAAAGTTTGCGATCTAATGCCCGGCCCAGCAGGCAAAGTTTTCAGGTGTAATGTGTTCCATGACCAGTCCCAGACCTCAAAGGCCTCCAGACTGTGACATTCAGCCGCATTTTGATACCATTTTTTTTTTTCCCCCATAATTTGTCCCCTGTTATGTCTACTCCATCCGGGTTTTAAAGCTAAACTATGTAGGGTTTCGGC
>JAQQZR010000033.1:3549327-3564556 GCA_030068235.1 Notoglanidium macrostoma
GCGAGACGGATCCTCAACCAATACTGATGTGGCGCGAGACGGATCCTCAACCAATACTGATGTGGCGCGAGACGGATGCTCAACCAATACTGATGTGGCGCGAGACGGATCCTCAACCAATACTGATGTGGCGCGAGACGGATGCTCAACCAATACTGATGTGGCGCGAGACGGATCCTCAACCAATACTGATGTGGCGCGAGACGGACAACTTCTGCGTTAGCTAACTATTCTCATGTTGTGTTACACGTTATATATGTTATCTTTAAAAAAATCTTTGTTCCCTTATTGTTACTTCCGTATCAAAGTATCCAATTACTAACGCTAACGTTATTCACTAGAAATAACAATAAACGTTTATTCTTACCGAAACAGTACACAGGTCTATAGCTAGAACTTCACAGCCTGAAAAACCAAACGAATATGGCGCCAGAAGTGCTTGGCTCACGCCCAAATGTCTTTATATTGCACTTTGTAGTGCACAATATAGTGTGTAAAGTAGGCCTTTTCCAATACCCTAGATAAGTGCACGCATAAAGGAGCCGTGGCGCATTAGGACTGAGCCAGTGAAGGCGCGCGCTCCCGCTTCCCGTCCATCAGACAGTGCGGAGACGCACTACCGCCATCCGTAGGTTAGGCAGAAAAAACATCCCGAGGTATAAATGGCCTTAAAAAGTAACCTACGTAATTAGATTTCTGCAGGAAAACTGAAAAATCATATCCAAATACATCGACATCGACAGTTTCTTAGACTGTATTACGTTTTCTACAGTACGGCGCGCCTTTCGCCAATCCGGCAGGTGGCGACGATTCACACAAACCACCATCATGCCGAAGCTGCCGAAGAAAACATAAGCTCCGGAAGGGAACGTAAACTTCACACAGCACAGAACAGCTGTTTTTGAAAACCGAGCAAGATAAGTAAGTTTCAGGTTGTACACGTTGCTCTGTCTCGTTGCACTTGCGTTATATGCATTTCATGTGCATTTCCAAATGCCTTTTGGTTTACGGCCATGATTTTCTAATGAACAAATCGCATTTGAATGCAGGTTAGCTGTTTTGCTAAAGCTACGGTATCGTCCGAAGCCCCATAACACTGAAATCAGTAGCTTATCAAAGTAAGCTTGTTGCGCTAAGCGTCACGTCCTGCTCTAACGTTTTAACACGTTCTTTAGTGCGGTTCTGTGCGCTTTATAGACCTTTTCTCAGCTGGTTCAGACTCCTAAATGCCTAAGATCTCGCTTCTAATAGAAGACCCAGTGTCTAGAGTCCAGTCTGATGAGGAAACAGGCTTTTTTTTCCCCCTCTACATCGAAGTAGACGTACACTTTCTTAAATGTTTTTCAAAGTTCTTTAATCTCCTGGGATCCTTCTCAGGGAGCTGTTCCTGATGTTTTCACTGCATTTCCATGTGCTGGTTTCCAGTGAAAGCAGGCTGTTCTTGGCTGTTCATGTTTACTGAAACAGCAGCCTGAATCTCGAGCACAGCTGGAGGTGTTTTGTGCGCGTGAGCCCAGCACCAGCAGTAGTCTTGTTGGTCATTACATACTGTAGCTAAAGCAGTTTAGTCATATATCGACAGCCGGCAGTCCATCCGACGTGAGTGTGGTGTCCTGCATAGCATAGGGGTCATGACTAATAATTAATCCACAAACGATTGATAAATTGGCTTAAATGTGACTTGACACATATTTAAAAAAACATTCAACATCTTGTGACTCTCTTGACTTCCTCTTCTACAGCTAATTTAATGAGTATTCCCTGTTGCACTAACAATAACCGATTTACATTAGATTAAAAATGTAATTTCACTGGCACATATTTTACTACTACAATGCAAAATATAAAGCCGCTTGGATGACATAATAAGAGCCAGTAACGTCAACCGTTTAGTGTGTTTTGCTTGGCATTGGCTGATGATAATAATGTGCTCAGGCATCTTAATTCTAATAATGCTGGGTCCAAGAATGACTTCAGTGTTGTCTGGGTTTATGCGCAGACAGGCCATCCAGCCTTTGACACTCCTAGTATAACTTGCTTTTTCTGGCAAACTTCATCAAATCTCCTAACGGTATGAGGAAAGTCAGGGACACAACACAATGTTCTGTGGAACTCCATAATGTGCATATTTAGTAGCAATATGCCTACTACAACATACTATAGTAGGTGATGTCTGTTAATAATCTTTAATGTGTCCATTGCTCATGCGTTAAATCCTTACTCTTTTGTGACTGTTTCAGTATTCCATTTCAATAGAATGCCATGTCAAAAAAGAAAAATGCAGTCTACTGAACCTCAAGATAATAGGAAAGGGGTGGATCCGAGCCCGACAGCTTCCGAGAAACCTGGCCGAACATCTCTGCGGCCCAAGAGGTCCCAAAGGTCAGGAGCTCCGCAGAAGAAAGTTTCCGTTAAGTCCAAAAGAAAATCTCCAGCGCAGCTAAGGGATGACGTGGAAAACCCGCCTCGTCGCTCCTCTAGACTGAAAACACCCCTGAAGATGGTGACTGGTGTAAAAAGGAAAAAACCATCAATTAAATCTGCACTGGCAAAAGAACCGGGCTCCAAAATTAGTATTAAAGCGTCAAACAAAGATGGGGATAAAATGTGTCTGACGTCACCTGTCCTTAAAAAAGGAAGCAGGACGTACCATTCGAGAGTGAAGCAGGATAAATGTCGGTCTCCGTTTTTGGAAACGGCTTGCGCAGTGTCGGCAGTGCTGTACCCTGTGTTAATAGAGCACAGCTATGGTCAGCCTCCTGATTCACACAGTGAAGAAACAACACTGCCAGACAAAAACCAGGCGGGAGGAATCACCAACTTTGCTCTTGAGCTGAATGATGAACATGACCCTGGAGTGTATCCTTCAGTGACGCAAGTGTGTCAATGCTCTGACACTACCGCAACAAAAAGATTATCAGTTGAAGAACAGAAAGAACTCTCGGTTGACAACATTGGGACAATCGGTGTACAGTTAGCTCCTGGACAAGGATTTTCTAGTGACATTCAAGAAAGCAGCTTGAACAAACATGACTTAAATAGTGAAAACATCTCCGATATTGATGCATTTGCCACGGTGAATGCATGTTTTCTACAGGATACTGTACAGAATCTGGTGGACTCTGATGCTCCTGGCATGACCCAGAGCTCTCTGAGCTCAGAAACTCTGAACGATATTGAGATTGAACACTGTGTTGTTGAGATTGAAACTTTGGAAGACGTGGCTGGTGACCTCAGTGCCTTAGACAATAATGAGCAGCCGCCCCAGGACTTGCAGGAATCGACAGGATTCAAAGAAACCAGCAAAGCTGTGGTATGCAAGGAGAGTACATCGACTCCTTCTCTGCCACAAGACGGTGTAAAAGACTCCACACAAGGTTCCCTTGCACAGGCCAGTGCAGAACCTCCCAGGAAACAAGCAATGAACCCGCAGGCTAGAACCAAGGCTCGTCTGGCAGCGATGGCTAAGGAGAGAGCAGCCGCTGCTAGGAGGCCACCCCCCAAGCAGCTCAATCTCCTAGCTCTGTGCGAGGAAATCGCGGACGACATCGCATCTGACACGACCGCGGCGAAAGACGAGGAGATGGGAGAAGGCATTCAGTCCGGTGAGATGACTCGGAATAAAGATGAGGTCGAGGATGCGACAGTTCCCACTGTTTCCAGTGACCTCCCCATCCCAGAAAGCCTCACTGAGGAGATATCGGAACCCAAAGCGCACGCGAGTGCACCCAAGAAACGCTTTTTCCTCAGCCAAGTGTCCGTCCCTCTTAAAACCCAAGAAAAAAAGAAGCTGTCGCGATTCCAGAAACTGAGACAGGTTGAGCTGCAGAGGGACAAACTGACGTGGACACGTGTTAGAAAGCTGAAATCAGATCAGGCGTGTCAGGACGACGCAAACGACTCCGCACAGACCTTACCCATTTTGGTATCAACCAGTCTTCCTCCTCATTCTCCCACGCCACTTTCTCCGGCAAATGAGTTCAAAGTGGGATCAAGCGAGTGCAGGAGAACACTCCCGGCTGTGGCACCACCCATGCCCAATGGTATTACCAGTCTGAAGCCTCGGCCTGTTGTGGAGTATAAGCCATATAATCCCAGACCAAAATACTCACCAGATGACTTTGAGCTGGATGAGCCAGCAGAAGAGACTCGCAAGCCAGCTGTTCCCAAACAGGAGGTAAAGACATCAAGACCTCTGTACATTGCCTTTATTCTGCCTTTGACACCACAGTCGTGTTCAGTTATTCTGGTATTGTGTCTGCTGTATCTATCTCGCAGACCTACAGTATTTAACACAAACATATGGTATATCTTGCACGGTTTCTCCGTTTTTATGTATAATTTGTTAATAGGGAAGAATGGAGCAACCATCGTCTTTGGCTGTAGAGTCCTCTAGAACGCCGGGAAAGCACATGTGCATCAAGACCCCTACAGGTACACGTCAATCACTGTTCGCTATACCTACATTTAGTGATCCATCTTGGACGGTCTCTCAAATTGTGCAATCTGATCTTTGCATTCTAGTTGTGTGTTCTTCAGTGTACGGGCAGGAAGCTGCTCGGTTATTCCGAAGTCTGGGTTCTTTTTTTTTTTTTTTTTTTTCCCCCCCATCATTTAGTCTGAGCATTGTAACTTCTTGCGTGTTCCATTCAGCAGACAAGAATGATCAAACCCAATTACATTTATTATTTTTCTGTTAATAGCATTTACAAGCATCAAGTCCTCTGACCAGCAAGATGGTTCGCATAAGACACCAACAAAACATTCAGAAGTCAAAAACAGGTATTGTACCTTTCTAATGTCTTTGAGCGCATATTGTTACCGTGTTAACGTCCTTCTGCTTTCTGAGCCGCTCCCAGGTGGGCTTTTTGCTTGCACGGTTTAATTTGCCGCTTGATGATTTCTTGGATTTGTTGTTCCACTGCCTGCAACTCCATTCCCACAGTTTAAATTCCCAGTCCTCTTCTCTGCCC
This sequence comes from Notoglanidium macrostoma, assembly GCA_030068235.1. Taxonomy (NCBI): domain Eukaryota; kingdom Metazoa; phylum Chordata; class Actinopteri; order Siluriformes; family Auchenoglanididae; genus Notoglanidium; species Notoglanidium macrostoma. The sequence continues at coordinate 3,554,301 of JAQQZR010000033.1, forward strand.
CACACTGTCTGGTGTATACCATTAAAAAAAATATATATAAGAGTTACAAGTTTGGTCCAAATAATAAAGAAAATGTGTTAACTACTCAAGCTAAAACTAGATAAAAACTGAAAAAGTAAAAAGTACAAGTCGAGTGAAATAAATAAACATTTGCCCGTTCTCAGCTAAAAACAAAGCAGGACCTATGCAGTTCTCTTATCAGCCAGTCGCAGTAATATCACGCATATTTCGCAGATACAGCTAAAAAGCTTCCGTTTATGTTCCCCTTAAACATCAGAATGGGGGGAAACTGTGATCTCTGCAGTGGGACAAATTGTCATGGACATGTTGACATCAGATCAGCCTAGTCATGATGACGCAAAAGCCTCCAAACAGACTTTACCCATTTTAATATCAACCGGTCAAGTCAGGCTTCCTCCTCGTTCCCCCACACACCGCTTGCTCCGGTGAGTGTGTCAAAGAAGGTGCAGGAGAGCACTCGCTGCCTGGCACCACCCGTGCCCCGTGGTAGTACCAGTTCAAAGGCTAGGCCTGTTGTGGACTATAAGAGCACAAGATGGCTCGTAGCCCGCTACCTAGCTGACCCGAGTCGGCGTAACTTTATTGTCTACCTGCATAGCATTTGGGAACTTAAATTACTTAAAAACAGTCAAATAATTTGAATCAACACACCTTCTGCTGTACCTCTAAAATGCTCTCTATTTATTTCATAGCTGTTTAAAAGGCATACTAAGAAACAGAGTTTTAGCCTTTCACTTTCGTGTAATTTAAGGAGTTATCGAAAGTCAGGATGTAAGCCCTCGCTGTTATCTAATGTGTCAATTCTGTGCTAAATATTTGAAAAAAAAATATTTGAATCGTGTCTAAGTAGTAAACTTCATAAACTTAAAAGTTTTCAGTCGGGTGACTGTTTCTCACCATTTCTGTTCAATGTCGGACTAGAAAAAGAACCTAGCTAATTACGTATCGTACGTCCGGCTTAAATCGCACGCGTCATACGCAGAGAAATAACGGCACCACATGTACTGCACTCCATAACCACACACCTGCAGCCAGAGCAGGTTCACACATTATGTCAGACATGAGTAAACGGACATGATGCTGGAAGTAGGACTGTTCTAGGTTTGAACAAGGATATGATTCAATTATCATTGCTAGAAATATTCAGGTGAACAAACCCATTATCCGCTTGAGCTCTTCAGCTGGGTTGTGGAGATGAACATGCGCGGATAAAAAGCAGCAGGATGCGCTGTTCGAGTGGCGAGTCTCATCAGTGCACAGTTGGTACGTGATCTGCACTACATGCTTTTGTTTTGTTTTGGTTTTTTTTAGGGACGGCTGTGGCAGTGGTTCAGACACGGAGCTTAGGAATGAGGTTACGAATAATTTAAGGGCCGCAAGTCTAGAAGGAGATCAAAAAAACACTGTAAGTTTAATTTCCTAATGAGCTCCAGGAAGTGAATATTATAGATTCAGGTGTCACCTGAATTGTAGCTAATACGTAAGAGTTATTCTGGATGTTTGTCAGCGTTTTTCTCAGCCTGATTGTACTTGTACAACATGTACTTGTCAATAGAAGTATAACTGACCTCTATTTTTTCGATTTATATTCACTTCTTCAGCTGTTAGTATGTCGGAGTTTTATAGAAATGTGAGACAAATATTATCTGATTCAGTTTTCACTTTTATAACTTTTATCAGCCCAGTTTGTTGTCTCTTATGATATTACCTAAAGTGGTGCTTGAAAGCCTTTAGAATTCTGTATATTTCTGCACGAATATGACCTAAAACATCATCAGCTTTTCATCTGACTTTCATTTAAGCAAACTAGAAAGAAATATTATACTTGATCATTTATTTATGAAAGCATATGATGCAATAGTGCATATTTGTGAGTGGCAAAAGTATGTGAACCTTTGCTTTCATATCTGGTGTGACCACCCTGTGATGCAATAACTATGCAGTAAGACATTTCCACAACTGTTGACCAGACCTGCACACCGGCTAGGAGGAATTTGTAACTCGTTCCTCCGTACAGAACAGCTTCAGCTCTGGGATGCTGGTGAGTTTCCGCACATGAACTGCTCGCACAACATTTCTACTGGATTAAGGTCAGGAATTTGACTTGGCTTTTCCGAAACATTCATTTTATTCTTCTTTAACCATGCTTTGGTAGAACGACTTGTGTGCTTAGGGGTGTTCTCATACATCATTTGTTTAAATGGGTTCTCTTTATCTACATGTAGGACTTGCGTGGAAATCGCATGATGTTTTAGGTCATATCTGTGTGGAAATATAGAAAAAAGGTTTACCAAAGGTTTCACAAACTTTCAAGCACCATTGTATAATCTTGGTCTGTACACAAAAAGGGTCCCTGATTCATGATCTCCATCAGAAGTTGTACACAGTATTAATTAAACTTCCTATTTGATTATAATATATATGGTCTAATGAAGGAAAAGAACCCGAATGCATTTGGAGCCACAACTTGCAACGTGTGCGGGATGCTGTATTCACCCTCTGCCGCCGAGGATGAGACCCAGCACCTGCTCTTCCACAACCAGTTCATCAGTGCCGTCCGATATGTGGTGCGCATTTTGTCTTACATTACTGGATATGGCAACTCTTCTGTTGAATTTTGAATTAAAATATTCCGCACGGTTTTCAGAAGACACTCTTGATGTACAACCTGTTTGGACACCACGATATCAGTGCAACTTATTTTTAATCTTTTGCAGGGTTGGAAGAAGGAGAGGATTTTAGGAGAATACCCAGATGGCAAGATTATACTTGTTCTCCCAGATGACCCGAAATACGCACTGAAAAAGGTACCGCTTACTCTGATCACTCTTCCAGTTTAAAGTGCATTCATTGCCACAGAAATACAGCACTGGGTATAATCAATTATGAACCTTGGGTAGTCAAAAGGTCTTGTATTAGTTATTGTTAAATATAAACTTCGGTAAATTGGGAGAATTTATTCTAATCAATTAATAGTTTGTTTTGATTTTGTCCGATTTGAGGTGGAAGAGATAAGAGAAATGGTGGACAATGATCTGGGATTCCAACAAGTGGAGACTAAGGTCCCTACCCAGACCAAAACCTTCCTCTTCATTTCAAATGACAAGAAGGTGACTGGGTGCCTGATTGCTGAACACATTCAGGAGGTCAGTACTTTTTCCTATTTTGAGAGCTTCAGTTGGAGTCTTTTTTTTTTCCCCCCAATATCATGAACATTTTAAATTGGGGCTGCATCAAACAGAATTTTGTTGAAAAAAAGTTTGACTAGTGAATGGATGATCTGTGGTGGACTGGCAACCTGCCCAGGGTGTACCCCGCCTCTCACCCGAAGATGCTGGGATTGGCTCCAGCTTCCCCGCGACCCAGATGGATAAAGCTTCGTAGATAATGGATGGCTGGATGGATGGATAGGGAATGGATGATACATGTGATGGCAATGAGCAATACTAGAAGTATGCCAACACCAAACAGTGGACCCCATTCATCAATCTGTTGAGTAAAGCTTGTGTGTAAATGCTTTTGCCAAACCGAGCAAAACATTTGTACTCAGCCATAACATTAAAATCACCTGTCTGATATTGTGTAGGCTCCCTTTGTGCTGCAAACAGCAATGATCCACCCAGGCATGGACTCCACAAGACCTCTGAAAGTGTGCTGTGCTGTGCGCTTTGTTTATCCAGCACATGCCACAGATGCTTGATTGGATTGAGATCGGGGGAATTTGGAGGCCAAAGGTTCAACTCCTTGAACTCTTTGTCAAGTTCCTCAAAACATTAGTGAAAACTTTTTGCATGTGGCAGGGCACATTATCCTGTCGAAAGGGGCCACTACCGTTAGGGAATATCGTTGCCATGAAGGGGTGTACTTGGTCTGCAACAATGTTTAGGTAGGTGATGTATGTCAAAGTAACCTCCACATGAATGCCAGGACCAAAGGTTTTCCAGCAGAACATTACATCACGCTGTCTCCATCAGTTTGCCTTCCTCCCATAGTGTATCCTGGTACCATCTCTTCCCCAGGTAGCAACACACACTCTGGCCATCAGACCAGGTCACCTGCTTCCAATGCACCGTGATCCAGTTCTGATGTTCACATGCCCATTGTAGGTGTTTTTGGTCAGCATAGGCGGTCTGTCCGGTTTGCAGCTATCCAGCCACTGTGTGTTCTGACAGCCAGCATTAATTTTTCAGTAATTTTTGCTACAGTAGCGCTTTTGTAGGATGGTACCAGGCGGGCTAGCCTTCATTCCCCATGCGCATCTATGAGACTTGTGCCCATGGCCCCATTTCACTGGTCAACCTTCCTTAGACCACTTTTGGTTGGGGTGTCTGTGTGTGTACGGGTTTTTATACCCTTATGAGGACCAAATGTCAGATTTTACTATCCTTGTGAATACAATTTTGGATGGTCCTCATAATCAGACGGTCCTCATAATCAGACGGTCCTCACAGAGGTTTTATTTTAACAAAAATAAGAGAAAAAAAAAAAAAAGAGCCAAAAAGCTTCCTTCCTTTTCATTCCTGAGGTTACGGTTAGGGTAGTGTTAGGTTTAGGTATAGCATTAATTAGCTGCATTAATCATTGTCAGTGGAAGGTCTTACCAAGGATATTAAAACCAGCGTGTGTGTGTGTGTGTGTGTGTGTGTGTGATATTTCTTTCATGCCAATTAGGCATAAATGGAACAAAATTTTACTCACTCATGAGCAGGGGTAATAGACTCATTTTATGATATGAATCTTTTTTTTTAATTTAGGGAATTTTCAAGACTATCCGATTTCTTGTCTAAACATTTGTATGCCCGAGTTGAGCATAAATCCTTCCATTTATGTAATTTATCAAACTTGGTAAATGAGGCCCAATGTTACTGAAAAAGGCAATTGCATCACTAAATTGACAGTACTAATCTGTATCTCCTTTAATTTTGTTTTGGTGAATTTTGTTTTTGCATAATAGACTTTTATGTAGATTTCAGCAGAAATCCACCAGTGGATTTATCGATTTCTGCGTACAGGGTTACAGGGTGATCGTAGAGCCATTGCCAGAAGGTTCAGAGAGGGAGAAGGTGATGTTTGAGCGGCAGAGGGCCTGGTGCTGCTCTACCGTCCCGGAGCCAGCAGTATGTGGGATCAGCCGCATTTGGGTCTTCAGCATGATGAGGAGGAGAGGCATTGCCTCACGAATGATTGAGTGTCTCAGGTAAGCATCAACTGTTTTCTCATCTTTCATAATTACGGTAATATGTTTAGAGAATCACATGCTTCAGGTATATCCGAGTAGTCATTTTAGGTACATTTGTCAACACCCTTTCTAAAGTGCCAGAATTCAATAGCTAGTGAATTAGAAAACTTGGTTGATCAGCAAAGGAGTAAATCAGCAAAGGAAAATGAAAGCAGTCTGTTTCTTCGGTTGTTGAGTCTTACACTTTAACTAACGAGTCCCATTGTTGCCTTTTTGTTGTAATGCACTCACTTTACTACAGATTCATTTTGACAATTTTTGGCCAAAACGTTTGCCACAAAACATCTTATCAGGTTCCTTCAAAAGATGAAGAATCAGGTCTTTGGTCTTCTTGGAGTTGAAAGCCAGGATGTCATGGCTCCAAATCTCCAGGTTATTTATTTCCCCTCTATTGTCTGACTCGGTATTTCAATCCTAGGAAGGTTGGATCCTCAGTTAAAAGGTTTGGCCTGATTAGGCAAAATGATTTTGGCCCAGCGTTGAGGAGATATGGCTTTTTGTGTGTCCTATGACAAGTTGCTCAAAGCACTTCATTATTTTGGGACTCCGCGTCCTCATTTGTTACCTCATTCTGGTCCTTGACAGTCATTCTGGTCCATTGTTAGTTTTGGAACCCGAATGATGGTCACTGGATTGAGGCACGGGGGAAATGGACTGTGCTAAAGCTGTTCATTTATGCAATTATCTAATCAGCCAGGCGAGTGGTAGCAATGCAATGCGTAAATAATGCTGATACGGGCCAACAGCTTTGGGTAATACTCATATCAGCCATCAGAATGGGGGGAAAATCTGATATCAGTGATGACCGTGGCATCATTGTTGGTTCCAAATGGGCTGGTTTGAGTATTTCTATAACTGCTTTTTTCACACACATCAGAGTTTATTCAGACTGGTACAATAAAGAAAAAACATCCAGCGAGTGGCAGTTCCATGGACAGAAATACCTTTTTGATAAGACAGGTCAGTGAAGAATGGGTAGATTTGTTGAAGCTGACCCGAAAGGCTTTAGTAACTCCAAAAACCACTCTAAAAAATTCTGTTCATCAGAAAAGTATCTCGGAATAAACAAACATGTCGAACCTTGAGACAGGCGGGCTGGGACAGCAAAAGACCATGTTGTGTTCCACACCTGGCCAAGAACAGGAAGCTGAGGCTGCAGTAGGCACAATTTCACCCAAACTGGACCATTGAAGACTGTAGAACATTAAAAAAAAATTCTTGATTTCTGCTGAAGATCTCAAATTTAGGCAAACAAAAAAGCCCGAATTGATGAATGTCAGTTTTGCTCATAACACTGTAGCCTGGAGAATCACAGCAGTATCATCAGACATCAGGAGACGGAGAGGATGCATGATTTTGATTTACCGAATCCGTGTCTGAAGGCAAGTTGAGTGAATTTATTTCACTCTGTCCGTTCGGCAGTTGAAGACAGGAAAAGTGTTTGGGGGGGGGAAACTGTGTGGAAAAGCTTGTGTAACAGTTTCACTTAGCAGGGTGGGAGCTGCTTAATACACCACAGACTTTTACTGGATATCACAAAGCACTTGAATCCACAGGATGCCTCCATCAACGCCTTTTGCTACCGAGCAGTGATTGTTAGAGACGCATCTGCTGCAGACTAAAGCAAAACCGACACACTTCGTGTTACGAGAGGTGGTAGACAGGTTTCCTAACATGAACCTGCTATTGCATTTAGGACTTCCTGTAAAGGAGAAGCGTATGCTCCTGTTCGCTTCTCCCTTCGTGGCCACAGCAGCTGCAGATGGAGCTGACTGAGATTCAGTGCTGTCAACATCAGCAGTTTTCTCTTGAGAACTTCTATTGACACCTGAATAAAGAGAGTTGGAAAATCTCATTTGAACTTTGACACAAGGACTAGTCGTTTTGTTGTTGTTGACAGGCTCTTAACCAGTCTCATCAAATGAAGCACTACAGTCAGATGCATGCTGCCCAAGTAATTGTACCCACTAGCGATTCGAGATCACTCCAGTTTAAAGAAGATGATCCCTCTGTAAGAGAGCTGCTAAACTAACGTGCTAGTGGTGGGATACCTAAAGCCAGGATATGAGGCATCTCTCTGCCAACTTGCTTTATGCACAGCATTAAAAATGGATAGCGCAACCGGCTTTGCCAGGGATATACAGTGCTGTAGTGGAAACTCTGTTGGATGGCATACCTTAGAAAAACCAGAGTCATTTTATATTATTGGCATTAATTAAAGAAGAAAATAAAGAAAGCAAGCCAACACAACCTATAAATTAAGTCGAATGACACTAGTCACTCAACAATGGCAAGAGGAATACTGCGCTATACACAGAGGAGGGGCTGGTCTGCGCATAAGGTGGAAAAAATACTCACCTGACAGAAGATTTAGCATGTCAGGATAAAAGCTGGCTTCTATCCCCCTGCTAACAGTGTAACGAGCTTGGTGTGATTTATCACCCGAGTACACTAGCTTTTTTTTCCCCCTCATCCGTTTTCATGTCTCACCATTTTGTTGTCATACTTACTTCCTTCGCACCTAATTCACCTTTTCTGTAACTTCTGACCGTTTCAGGAGCCGTACAACTGCTAAATATTTTTAATGGTATAGAAGCGAGTCAAACTAACTTCCATTTCCGTTTTTTCTTTCCGTTTCCATTTCAGGAAAATTTTAAGTCTGGTTTGGCTTTCACAAACATTTACACAGACCTTTACTAAATAGTTGCTAAACGAGGCCTAGTGCATGTCTTTTTATCACGCAGTGCATTTACAGCAGCCTGATTTATGTTCTCCGTGCATTTCATTATCTATGTGCATTCTGTTCTCCAACCTGTCACAAACATGAGCACAACTAAAACACGGAGTAACGAATGAGTTGAATGACTCGCACACAACATGACAGGACTTGCGATATAAAAATGCAGAGCGTCTCCCGTTGGTCATTGGCTGGCTATCACAAGTTTGCTAGCTAAAACAACTTCACATCTGGGGAATGATGTAAATTCCACGATCGGGAAAAATCACACACTAATTTCCCAATCCGTCCAAATGATCGTAGTAAAGAACATGTATAGTAAAATATAAAAACTGGCGTGCCATGAGAAAATAGACTAAGAAGGTAAGAGGTAAGTGTTGTTGATTTGAACGATTTAACTTTTTTCTAAATCATTTATATAATACATTTCCCAGTGATTACAATTTTGCTGTTGTATATGAGAATGAATATATTTAGACAAAACGCACTGATTCTCCTGTGCACCATTATCAGTAATATGAATCCTTTATTTTTTATTTCTAACTGCCAAATACATCATCTTTTCTACATCTAACTCCAATTTTTTTTCGAATGTCCTGTTATGCTCACAGTTTGTTCTCCCATTTCAGGAACAATTTCATCTATGGGTCGCATTTAAGCAAAGATGAGATTGCGTTCTCAGACCCAACACCTGATGGCAAGCTCTTTGCTACTCATTACTGTGGAACCTCGCAGTTTCTTGTGTACAACTTCATCAGCGGGACACGTTTAAACTGACTACGCTCATTAAAGGACCCAGCACTTTCACAATGTCCCTACCCCCAAATATTTCAACCATTTAAGAAGGACAGTTTCAATGGAGCTACACCTGGGAAGATTTGGGCAACTTTCACTATTAAGAGACATGGTCTTATTGTTAGGAAGATTCTTTTTTTTTTTTTTTTTTTTAAAAAGAAAAAAAAAAAAAAAAAAAAGGGAATGTTGATCATGTTGGATACTAATTTTTTTTTTTTTTTTTTTTTTTTTTTTTGTAATTACGATATCCTGATATGATTTCATTTCAGATCCCAAAGTGGTATGGACAGGGAGGAGCTAATCCCAGAGCAGTTAAAGGAGATATTAAATAAGTAACATTTTTAACCAGTGGAGATTCTGCCTTATGCAATTATGATGTCTACTCCATCAAGGCCAGCGCGTTGGGTAACACTCCACAGTAGCATATAGCTCATTTTTAAGTTTGGTGAAAAGCATGTGCAATTCTCTCAGGTTTAGTTCAAAGCCTATTTTAGGACTTCCCATATCTTGTAGAAGCCATCTTGTCTAGAGCACAGTTGCAAATTCAGCGTTTGCTAATCCTATTTGAACATAGGGGACGTATATGACACATACTACTGTCTCGCTCCCGAGGCTACCTTACAATATCGGAACACTTTTTCATCTCAGGTAGTATCATTGAGCTGTGTTTTGGGACTAGATTTATCCAACCATTTAGGCAGACACTATGTGGCCAAACGTACGTGCTCAACTGACCATTACACCTGTGTGTTCCCATTCCAACATTAACACCGAGTTGGCTTCCTCTTTGTTGTTATGACAGCCTGCACTCTTCTGGAAAGCCTTTCCACTAGATTTTGGAGCACGTCTGTGCCTGTTCAGCCATAAAAGCAAGCGTGAGGATGACCACTGATGTCAAGCAGTAGGCTTTCCAGTTAATCCCAAGGGTGTTCAGTGGGGTCGAGGTCAGAGTTTAGGCCAAATTGCGTTCAACCACATGAACATTGGCAAACCATGTTTTATGGAACTCGGATTGTGCACAGGGCATTACGCTTGAACAGGTTTGGGGTCTTCAGTGCCAATGAAAGGAAATCTTAATGCTACAGCATGCAAAGACATTCTAGAAAATTGTGTTCTGCCTGCGTATGGGTGTAGCGGTCGGGTGTCCACATACGTTTGGCCATGTGGCGAAAGCTTAAACTGTTTACACTTGCAGTTTCAGTGTTCACATTATATAAGGGTAAAGTGGAAAATGACAAATGCCTGAAGAAAAAAAAAAAATTTGAATGATTTGTATTTTGCACCAGCAAAACATTTACACATGCTAAATGCTTTAATACATTTGGTTTTCTAAAATCAGGTTCCCTTTAACATCATTTCCACTATTTTCGGAGCTTATACATTGTACTCCGTTCAGACTATACTGAGATGTATATGCATGGCATTGGCAGCAATAGAGATCAGTTTAACATGCAGAATATCACA
>JAQQZR010000033.1:3564656-3578525 GCA_030068235.1 Notoglanidium macrostoma
TCCGTTCAGACTATACTGAGATGTATATGCATGGCATTGGCAGCAATAGAGATCAGTTTAACATGCAGAATATCACAGAATTTCATTTTTATTTCAGAATTTGTACGTGTATTTAATCAAACATTAGTTCACGGCAAAAACAGTGTCTTTGTGGAAATAACTTCATATTTATTTTTGTTTATGAAAAGCATTCTCAGAATTGTAATCAGATGGAAAGGAACATTCAGAACGAGCGTCAGCACTTAATGCCTCATTTTCAGCAGCACCGGATATGAACCGCTTTGTTTTTACCGGAATAGTAATTATTACGTGTTTTTTTTCTTTTTTTTTTCCCCCCCATAAGGCCAAACGGGAGCCCTCGACTGTACTCCCTACACCTAACAATATGCCTGGGAAAATCTGTTCTTGTTACATTACCAAACACATTCACTTGATAAGCTAGCAGCTGTTTACTCGAACATGTAATTGGAGTAAATATGCTCGATTGGGATCTCGGCTACAGATGGAAACAGTGACGGTAAATAACTGTTCAACACACACAGAAATTGTGCCTTAGCAGATTATGTTCCTCAGGAGCCCTGGTCCATTACCACTGAGGATCAGCATCCACAGAAATATGCTGCAGGTCAAGGTTAGTGTGACTCGTTAGAGATGAACATCTTTAAAGCCCAATTTTAAATATTGCAAAAGACAAAATAACAAACAAACACAAGTTATTATTAGACTTTTTGATGCACAGCAAAATTTTAAGTGCCCTCCAGAATGATCTAAATAAATAAAATTTCTTAAAGTGACGGCGCCCTTTATTGCGTATAATCTCTAAAGGAAGTTTCTGAACTGATTCTGAAAGATGGTCAGCAATGACTTGGCAGAAGAACTTGCATCAAACCATAGACAGGTTTCTGGGATCAGCTGAACGTCAGGCGACCTCGTAGCACTTTTCATATAATCTCATCACGGCCAAAATCATGTTTTATAGCTATATGTTTTCAAAGCACCTGCTAATATTTGTTGGGATAGCTAGCATAACCGATTAGTTCTGCGGCAGTAATAACTGTGATGCTCATAATCAGGGAAAACATGATTCATTTTCACCTCTTAACCAGCAGGGCTGATGAAATCCCGGAGTAACCCCTTGTTCATGTGCTGTGCACTCCTTGAGATATTCCAACAATGTTTTGTGTGTGGTGACTTCATAATGTGTACTGCTATACGGTAATTACTATCGTTTCCCTTCTCGCCAGTGCACATCAGACTACAGGAATACGAAGCTAATTGAGATCGTCACAGCAATAGGTGTAGCGGAATAGCCTCCTTATCATTTCCATTCCACTTATCAGCATGTTTTCTTTTCTTCTTCTTATTTTTAAAGAGCTCTTAATAGAAGATGCTACTGTGATAGCCTCGAGTCATTTTTTTTCCTTGTGAACTGCTCTACGCTTGGCACGCCCTGCTTGTATTTTGGACATTAATTTCGAACAGGCTAGAGGAATTTGAATGCTTTCTCCACGATGTTATGACTTACATGGATATTATTTCCTTTATGCATTCAGAGTTGGTTCTGCCTTTTCTTTAAAAAAAAAAACAAACCAAAAAAAAAAAAAAACGTGTTACATGGTCTGCAGTGAGTTGAGTAATTCCCTGTCAAGTGAATGGAACAATGCCGCTAACTATTCCCACCAAGTGGTCCTCCCTTTAGCACTTTAGCACATTAGCTACAAGCTCCCTTCCCCGGTTTCCTCCGATTTCTTCTTGTTGTTACTGCAGTGCGTGTGCAGCAATTGGGTTCACCCAAACCAAACCTAAAGAAAATAGGTCTGTAAATAATGTCAAGTTGGACCTATTATCTACTCACGAGACAGGCACGGTCAATAAGTTTCCAAGCAAAGCAACATTCGTCCTATTTCAGGGCTAAACAAATGGCCCACTGAATTGTTTACAATGCAGCAATATCAAACATCTTTAGTTTTACACGGCAATCACAACACTTCAGACTGAAACCCAGCAAATTCTAGACCAGTGGACAAATAAATCTTTAACGGACAAAGATCGGCTTTAAGAACCTTTAACTTTGAAGAACCTTTCTGAAGGTGACGTGAATGAGGTGTGCTTTCCATTTAGAAAACACATTCCACTGAGATTCCATGGAATTTTTTTTTTTTTGCATGTTTGACTAGTCAAAGCTCCTAGGCTATTGTCCATTTCCCATACTTTCGGGAACTGCAAAAACCTTTTACCTTTTACTGACCTAATTCAGTTCCTGAATACTGAAACAGAAGTTTAACCTTTTAATAGATTATTGAAATAATCTTTGTAAGCCTCCAGGTTTGGCAGTGAGCAGGCTGCTACTCCGTTCAGACCTGCCTTCCACTTCCGTGACGTTGACGACACTGTAAAATAGTCTCCGAGCTCGGATCACCCTTGCTCAGACACTTTTCAGAATGTGTCTTCTCACAGAACGTGCCTGACATTTGGCGTGGTGGCTGCTGTGGGCTTTCAAAGACTGCACAGACTATTGAGGTCACACGTTCAGCACAAAGTCTTTGCATCCGTTCAGGAGCACTGTTTATAAGTGGCGCTGCACTGACGCTTTCTGTTGGGTGGCTCTAGGACTTTCAGTGATTCCTCAAACAGGTGCATAACAAAGGCAAAACTTTGCTGTGGTATATTAAAAATAAGTCTTCTGGTGCTCGACAAGACCGTAGAATCTTTGTCAATTTTTCCAGTATGCCCGTGTTGCTTTCTAGAATAAAGTTGACTTTTATCTAAGTGGCCAATCCATTAGTCCAAAAGGCTTTTCGGTATCTCACCCTACACTGTATTGCATCACACCTATATGAATTTGATGACTAAAGCAGTGCACATATGGAACACCTCATTTTAATCTCGATTGTAGTGAATACATCCATGTCTGATGGTGTCGTGTGTGTGTGCGTGTATATATCTATATCTCCTTTATAATATACCACTGATCTACACCATGTGGACACCCGACGATGCCTCCCATAGACGGGCCTTCCCTATTTTTTTGCCACAAAGTTGGAGTCGATCATTAATTGTCTATAATGTCTTTGTATGCTGTGGCATTATTTCCCTTCACCGGAGCCCAGCCTTTGCCAGCATGACGGTACCAGAAAGCAAGTCACAGCTGATTTTAAGACTCAAACCCAGACCTTAAAAAATATCATCATTCCTACATATTACATTTCCACAATGTTCAACTGCGCGCTACGACGAACGCGTGCGTGTGTGTGTGTGTGTGTGTGTGTATACACACACGCGCGCATACTGTATAAAATACACAAGCATTCTTCAAAAAGGTTTCTTTATTTAATTCAAACAGGAACAAAAAAACAACTTTTGGAGCATTGCGTAGTTCCACTTTTCAATATGAAAAGGCCACAAGGAGCGTCACAGCAATTCTACCAACTCTTCACTATTCTATTGCTCTATTCTAGCAGGTCTCACAGATGTTCACTTCACACCTTTTCATTTACCCTTCTTGAATTTGCCTGGTGTTGCACTTGTCTTCGGTTTCTTCTTGGCTGAGCCTTTTGCTTCAGGCTCCTGTAGTTCCATGAAGTAGAAATCAAAATTATTTGGAACCGGTACAAAGCTTGTGGCAACACAACAAAGGAAAGAAATATTTCATTTTCGGGCGCAGCTGTGGCTGTAAACCTTTAATATTCTTTATCCGGCAGCCTTACTAAAGAGACAAAGCACCAAAATTCCATCGAGCCTAAAGTGAACTTCCTACACAGCTGTCGGCAGTACTCACCTTGCGTTTAGAAGAGATGGATCCTGTGACAGTAAAGAATGTGTCCAGCCTCCCCTGAGTGCTCCCCTGTCTACTCCTCGTTATTTTCTTACAGCCATTACGGATACGCTCCTCACTGGCAATGAACATAAAGACAAAACTCTTAAAACATTTCGGTATCATTACACTGCCGTATTCATACATCTCCGTAAGATGGATGTTAAAAATTATTACAGACAGTTGCCCGATCTCTTGGTCGAAACGTTTGCTCTTCTTTCAAATATAAACATTCACTAGTAAGAATTGCATTCAGACGAGACAGGTTTGGTAAGTATGATATTGACTCTAAAATCAGAAGACATGCCCTTCTGCATGTGTCTTACATACATTTATCAGTTAATGATAAGAATCCTTCGTAAATCAGCATTTAAGATCATTGAGAGATTTGTAGTGCTGTGCTTACCTGAACTGTTTCTCACTGCACATAAACTGGATCAGGCCCTCCTCGTCAGGCTCATTCCACTTAAGCTCCACGTTGGAACAGTCCACCACCTCAGGCTCCAGGAACAGGGCTCGAGCTTCTTTATAAAGCCAGTCTTCTGGGGCAGGGTGTTTCTGCAGGAACAACCATACACGCATGATTCAATCCAACACACTGGATGAAAGTGAACAAGAGCGACGTATTAATAGCAGGAAGATCAACGATAATGAAGAGAACGGTCAAAGTTTTACTGAATCTAAAAATTCAGTAGTTTATTGATGAACCAGTTTACGGACAGCATGTCACTGTGTGATGTATAAAAATGAAAATTGGCTAAACATGAAAATGTTAAGCTCGGTTACAATTTTACATTTTGAAATGATTTACAACATTTTATGTGATAATAATAAAAAAAAAATAAAAAAAAGCTCTAAAGCTCTGCGCCATGTTAAATGGTGGAGCGTGGCTTGGCTTGACCCATTATCACATAGGATACAAGAAAAACACGCATCAAGGCTCTACTCCGCACAGCAGATGTTGGAACGGACTTCCGCTGGCGACCGAATACCTACCTCTTCACCAAACACTTAAATGTACACTTTTTTTCATTAAAAAAAATAAATAAATAAACACTTCAGTTTGTATTGTTGTTCTTGCTGAACCTCGTCTTTTCTCTCACGGGGTTTTAAGCGTGACCGTAGTCGTATCGTAGCCCATGAGCTATTTTTACTAGCACGAAGACATGTTTTTGATGGAGGTTTCAAAGCACTTCCGCAAGTGGCTATGGATAAGGGCCTTTGCTAAATGCTTTAAACGTAACTGACAGTCAGTCACTATGTTTCCATTAACCTGTTTAACGCACAATTTGAAATTGAGAACTAAAAACCAGTAACGTAAACATGTGAATTTCAAAAATACTCTCAAATATCACAATTTTTTACACTCGCATGAGGTGGGTTTTCAGCTTATTCGATAAAGAAATATTAAGCAAATATGAACATTTTTTGCATTTAAGTCACATGACATGAAGAGCAAAAAAAAACAAAAAAAAAACGCTATCCATCTGAACAACGTATGTTCTGTAGGAGCTACCGGCAGAGGAAGAACCCAGCTTTAATCGCATGACACTCTCACTGTAAACACAGACCATGTGCAATTGTCTTTTGTTAAAAATTTTAAAATATAGCTTCTATTTAACAAAAAACGCAAATGAAACCCAGCTAATATCTAAACACATTCACTTTCATTTAGGCTCGGGCAGCGTGTCAACGTGTTTTTCTTATAAAATATGGTATCATTTGAGCAATCCGGTCTTTATTTCAAACTCATAAAATACAGTTAACTGCAAAAAAGTACTTCTTGCTATGGGATCCCTGCATCCTTACATGTGGTAGTGTTCGTGAATGTACGTGAACTCACAGATTGGTCAATGTTGGCAAGGATTTCTTCAATTGAACCATGTTGTTTGATAAGGTCGATGGCTCTCTTGGGTCCAATTCCTTTGATTGTGCCACAGTAGTCACAACCCAGTAGGATACATAAATCAATGAACTGTTGGTGTGACAAGTTCAGCTCCTGCAGAATGCGAAGGAAATGAAACTCCTGGATTGGAAGTTTCCTACAAGCGAGGGGGAAAAATAGGCTTAGAGATAAAAAATGTAAAAAAAAAACGCTCATCAAAATCTGTTGTAAAGCATGTCTACTCTTATCATGTAATTGAATACTGGGAAAAATGTAGAATGTAGCAAAGTACCCCAAAGCCTGCAGACTTCTATAAATCTCCACTAGTCGGGGCAACAACAACATTCAGAATTCATTGTTCTGGCAAACGGTCCTGGCCAGGATGCAGCAGGACAGGCCCAACCCATGATACTACCACCACCTCCATGTTTCACAGGTGGGAAAAGGTACTTATGCTAGACCGCAATGTTTGCCTTTCTCCAGACATACCACTTCTCATTAAAACAAAAAGTTCTATTTTGGTCATATCCACCCACAAAGGTTTTCCAATAGCCTTCTGGCTTGTCCACACGAGCTTTAGCAAACTGCACACGGGCAGCAATGTTCTTTTTGGAGAGCAGTGGCTTTCAAATGACTTGCAAATGTTCCCCCATTTGGGTGTGTGTGTGTTTTTTTTTAATTTTTTAATAAATATATCTCATGTGAAACACCAGAAGAATTGGTGTGCGCGCGTACGCTGAATATGGGTGGGTATGCAAGAGAGTGATCGGAGGGGAGAGATAACGGCAACAGTGAGACATTGTGCTCATTGCCATTATCAATTTAGGCCATCTAACATGAAGCTAGTTAGCTGGCGAGCTGCTTAGCTAGTGGCCTAACCTGAACATTCATCAACTCCCTAAATAACAAAAGACAAGTTCCATGCTGTTTTTGTTGGCTACAACTAATTTCCATGAACCCTATAATAGCTCAAATTAATTCATAAATTTTTTTTTTTTTTTTTTTTTTTTTTTATCTGTGGACATTTAAGCTACTATTTTTTATTTTAAATAAGTCTACTGCAGCCAGAGCGCAGATCTACTCGCAGACAACTGTGTTAAATGTGAATTTCGCTCATTGTCTCATTTTTGTTATTCTTAAAATGTTGTATTTTAATCGCATGCAAAAACATATCGGCATTACATATCCAACATGCTTAGTTATTATCTCTGCTCATCAATGTAAATTGTTTATTTTTACACAGTCGCTACTAGGTTGTTTTCACCGAATTGTCACCGCCGGATATGATGTCACACAGACACAAAGGGGTGAATTCACCCGAGCCAAGCAAAAATGTTCAATTCAAAATGTGCACCCCGATGAGGAAGCAAGAGGCTCATTTAGCTTTAGCCTTTCATTGACTTCCATTCATTTTTGGCTTTTTTGACATCAAATAACTTATGAATTGTTCCGTCCCTTTATATGGCCGTCGTCCATAACATCATAACTCACTTTAGGGCCACGCAATAAACGTTTTTAAACTATGCTAAAAAATGATGTCACAAACCTGTAACATCCAGGCTCACTACCGTATTGTTTGGATACTAAGCTCTCTGGGAAATCTGAAAAACCTATTCAGCCATCAGTGATGTTTTCTTGGATTCTGTTTGGCACTATGCTGGAGTTTGCCCATTGTTAATAATCCAATTTTGTTAGCACTTCTGTATTAAGTAAACAAAATATAACTCTGGAGCCCTGTGGCCTCATGAACATTACCATTAGCTAATGTGAGTGAGGCCTTTTGTTGCTTAGACGTTACCCTGGAACCTCACAAACAATTACACATTGGAGCAAACATAGAATTTATTATTTATTTAAACATAGGTTTATTATCTTTGTTGGTCGAGCACTCCTGGAGAGAGTAGCAATGAAAAATGAAAAAAAATTTAAAAATCTGCCTGATTTTGTTTCGGTCGAGTCCAAACTCTATAGAGATGGCTTTATAACCTTTTCCAGCCTGATGAGCATCGACAAATCTTTTTCCGAGGTCCTCAGAAATCCCCTTTGTTCATGCCATGATACACTCCTACAAAAATGTAATGTAAAGACCTGACTTTTATAGATCTCTGTTCTTTAAATAAAACATGGCACCCACTCAACACCTGATTATCATCCCATTGATTGAAAACACCTGACTCCTATTTCACCTTCATATTAGCTGCTAATCCTTGAGCTTTTGCCACTCACAGATATGTAATATATATTTTTCCTCAATAAATAAATTGACCAAGTATAATATGTTTGTGTCATTTCTTTAATTGAGTTCTCATTATCTAAAAGTTCAGGACTTCTGATGATGTTTTAGGTCATATTTATGCAGAAATATAGAATATTCTAAAGGATTCACAAATTTTAAAGCACCAATATGATATAATACCTTGACACAAAGTGAGAGCACCCTGCAAGTTGAGTCAAGAGCATGTGAGATGTTGGAAGAGGGCAAGGATTCAAAGCCGTGTCAGTTAATATTTAAGATTTCCGAGCACCTGTGACAAATCTGTTGATATTCATACGTCGATTGGAGCAGCTCATGTTTTAATTAGGGGGAAGAATGACTGCTATTTTGGCCTATTTTTGAGTGATACCACTGATGTAGGACTGCGGCGCTCCTACTCAAAATGCGGAAAGGTTGGCATGTCTAGTAAATACGACCTTGTCTAAGATGTGTGTAGGAACAATTAAACTGGTACAGTTTCAGTCAGAAGTTTACAAGTATAGACATGGATGTCATCATGGATGTGAAGATCATGCCAATATTCGGCTTTCGATGATTTTTTACTGTCCTTTTTCTGTGGCAGAATGACTGTACAACCTACAGCTTCAAAGCGGAAAAAACTAGAATTTGTAGTTATTTAGGGTGTAAAACTATAGGTCATAACTTCCATGTAAGAAAGTGAGTTATGTTCTGCGTTGTGGCATCGTTTTTTTCCTGTCAGTAGTAGGATACATTTGTTTTTGGCGTTTGAGGAGTCTTACATTGGATATACCACCTGGTAACATTACCAAAGTTGCCGAGGGTGGAGAAAGTGAGAGGGAGGGGGAGAGGTGGTGAAGAGGTCATGGTCAGCTCAGGAGAGCTAAACAAAAAGGAGAGCGTGTAAAGGAGAGAAAATAAGTAACAGAGGTTTGCATTTATAAAATTATTTTATTATATTGGTCTACCCGATACGAACACCAACAGAACAGAATGTGGCATTCACATAAAAGTGGTTATAAAAAAAAAATAAAAAAAAAGTGGTATTTACCTGTAGCAGTGTTACTGTAGTCTGTAGTTTGGTGTGTTATCGCCGTGTAACAGGAGTCATTACTTGTGAAACATCAGCGATGCTAATCAATGATTATATAAATACTATATAGGAACAGTCATGCAGTAATATTTTGATATTATTTAAATCCAATTAGCTGTCCAGCACAAAACAGGCAACTAGGCATCACTCGGAAAACAATTGTCCCTCATCAGCGATTTCCATCTGGGAAAAGCCACTCCGTGTTTATCCTTGTTTTCCGTTTCGATTTCGCTGACCTTGTTCGCTTCATGCTCCCTTACTGTTTCTTGTGTGAAATAATAAGTATGATCCTCCATTTTTGCAAAGTTTGGGTTCTCATACTTGTTAGCCAGCAAATTTTTTCATGTTTCTTCCGGCTTAATACTGCTGCTTGAAAAAACGTGAAACGTGCTCTCTAGGGGTTGGCCATTCTGGACTAATGTAGCAACATGGCAGCGCAACATGGCGGAGTCCATTAGATAGTGAACCCATGCCCTATCTAGATATTAATGGCTTATGAAAACTCTAACTCTATCGTACTCTAACGATAACAAACTTATGAATACTATATTCTATTTATGCTAATTCCCTTAAATCCTACATAGTGTAGGTTTAAGATGGGCACAAAATGTGCTCCCAAAAACCACTTCGATCCAAAGCTATGTACAGGCAATATATTTTAGCCAATTCAGCCCAACCACAAAAAAAAAAAGTTTACTGATAAAATTTACTGAGGAATTTAATGTCTTGATTACTTTGAATGATGACCCTCAGTTATTAACCTTAACATAGTTTCAGGCCAAAAAAATACTGTTTTTTAAAAAACTATGTTATTGAAGAGACCTGATTAAAAAAAACTATTTATGGGTTTAAAAGTTTAAGAACAGATGAAAGTTCAAACTGAGAAAAGCATACAGCCTTTGGTATGTGCCCACAAGGTGAACCGGTGGCCTCATTTTGGGGTAATGGGGCCCACCTTTGGGCCGAAGTGTTTTTTGTGAGCCCAGTTTGTGCCAATATTAACCCTTGCATTACAGATAAAAAAAAAGACATGGCTCTCCTAATATGCTTAAAAAGCAAATGGCAAATAGAGGTTGAAAAGGTGGGTGTGGCACCCACACTTTGACGGGCCATAAATCCTATATGGCTATCCAAAGATATGAAGCTGGGATTTCATTTGGCATATGTGTACGGCGTATGTGTATGGCATATGTCTGTGATGGGTTAGAAGAGAGACTCAGATAATCTTCTCAGCTATTCCCACTATCCGCTGTAGGTTCTTGTGGTCCGATACGGTGCAGTTTCCATACCAGACAGTGATGCAGCTACTCAGAATGCTTCAATAGTCCCTCTGTAGAAGATGGTGAGGATGGGTAGCGGGAGATGGGCTTTCCACAGCCTTCGCAGGAAGTAGAGACGCTGCTGGGCTTTCTTGGCTGTGGAGCTGGTGTCGAGGGACCATTAGAGGTTCTCCGCCAGGTGAACACCAAGGAATTTGGTACTCTTAACGATCTCCACAGAGGATCCTTCGATGTTCAGTGGCGAGTGCTCACTCCGTTCTCTCCTGAAGTCAACAATCATCTCTTTGGTTTTGTCCACGTTCAGAGACAGGTTGTTTTCACCAGTCCGTTAGCTGCTGCACCTCCCCTCTTTATGCCGACTCGTTGTTCTTGCTGATGAGACCCACCACGGTCGTGTCGGTGGGTGAGGGCCAAATGTAGGGTGGTGGCAATGGCATCTGTGGACCGTCTGTGGACCGGTTGGGGCGATAGGCGAACTGCAGGGGGTCCAGTGAGGGAGGCAGCAGGGCTTGATGTGCCTCACGACAATCCTCTCGAAGCACTTCGTGATGGGTGCGAGTGCAACGTGACGATAGTCATTAATGCAGGACACTGAGGACGTCTTCGGCATAGGAACGGTGGTGCTGGCTTTGTAGCACTTTGGAACGACAGGAGTACTCAGGGAGATGTTGAAGAGGTCAGTAAGAACATCTGCCAGTTGGTCTGCACATTCTCTGAACACTCTCCCAGGGATGTTGTCTGGTCCAGCAGCCTTCTGTGGGATATCTTTGTGGAGAGTTTTCCTCACATCAGCTGTGGTCAGACGCAGCACCTGGTCATTGTGAGAAGGTCTGGTCTTCCTTGCGGTTATGTCATTCTGTGCATCAAACAGTGCGAAGAAGATGTTAAGCGCATCCTGTAGGGAGGCATCACCGTCACAGGCAGGTGTTAAGGTCCTGTCGTCAGTGATGGCCTGGATGCCCCACCAAATGCACCGCGTGTTGCCCCCGTCCTGAAAGTTTGTTGATATAAATGGTGACTCCTCTACGCATAGTAAGGTGAAGTTTGGTGTTCCACAAGGTTCTGTTTTAGGCCCACTGCTTATTTCTTTATATATGCTCACTCTGGGTAATATTATTCGTAAACATGGTATTAGCTTTCACTGCTACTCTGGTTGGCCTTTCTGTTTCACCATGTGCCAAAGTAAAAGACCTTGGTGTGATTATTGACTACAATCTGTCATTTGAAGCTCATTTAGATAATATCACTAGGACAGCCTTCCTTCATCTCCGAAATATTGCTAAGATAAGAAATATGATGTCACTGCATGACACAGAAAAACTAGTTCATGCTTTTGTTACCTCTGGGTTAGATTATTGTAATGCCTTACTGTCTGGATGTTCCAGTAGGAGCATAAACAAGCTCCAATTAGTCCAAAATGCAGCAGCAAGGGTCCTTACTAGAACAAAAAAATATGAGCACATCACCCCTATCTTATCTACACTGCACTGGCTCCCAATGGCATAGGACTCGAATCACCACGAACAGTCTTGCACTCTAAACCTGACCCTAGTATTAAAGTGTATTAGTTGTAATTGCACTATACAGTGTGACCCAAATGGAGGATGGGTTCCCGTTTGAGACTGGTTCCTCTCAAGGTTTCTTCCTTTTGCCATCTCAGGCTTGCTCATTAGGGATATATATATAGATAAATGTATAGATTCATAATTTTATATTCAGAATTTATATACTTTTGTGAAGCTGCTTTGTGACAATGGTTGTTGTTAAAAGCGCTATACAAATAAAATTGAATTGAATTGAATCGTAAGTGGCTGTGGATTTTCGGGGCGTTTGCGCGCTTTGCTGCTCTGATGACCCGATACAGGTTGGCCCTCGCTGTTCTTAGGCCCTGGCAGAGCACCTGCTCTGCTGGCGGAATCACGGGTCCTCAGCAGCTCACGCACCTCTGCAGTCATCCACAGCTTCTGGTTGGAGCGTGTAGTTATGATCTTGGAGACAGTGACGTAATCTTAGCACATGCTATGTAGCTTGTCACTAAGGACATGTACTCCTCCACGTTGGTGTTGTCGCCATTGGTTGCAGCCTCCCTGAACATATGCTAATCAGTGTGCTTAAAATAGTCCTGAAGAGCAGAGATGGGCAGGTTCTCACCTGCTTCAGAACTGGTTTGGCGCATCTGACGAGCAGTCTGTATGCTGGCATTAGCATAACAGAGATGTGGTCCGAGTAGCCGAGGTGTGGGCGGGGCTCCGCTCTGTACACGCCGGGAATGTTTGTGCAAACAAGATCCAGCGCATTTATCCATCTCCTTGCAAAGTCCACATGCTGAT
Organism: Notoglanidium macrostoma; assembly: GCA_030068235.1. Taxonomy (NCBI): domain Eukaryota; kingdom Metazoa; phylum Chordata; class Actinopteri; order Siluriformes; family Auchenoglanididae; genus Notoglanidium; species Notoglanidium macrostoma. The sequence goes on from JAQQZR010000033.1 coordinate 3,577,292, forward strand.
AGAATTTCAGGAGTACTGACTAGAGATTTGCATGGTTAAAATCTCCAGCGACAGGTCATCGTGGTGTGCATTCTGCACCTCGCCAATAGTCCTGCACAGCTCACAGAGCGCCTGTTTAGTATTAGAACTGGGGGGAATGTACACGCCGACAATGAACACGGTGGTGAATTCCCCAGGTAAATAAAATGGTCTGCATCTAACAGTAACAAACTCCACAAGCGATGAGCAGTAACTAGAAACTAGCACGGAGCTCTTGCACCATTCCATGCTGATGTAAGCACACAAGCCACCACCGCGAGTCTTACCACACAGAGCTGCTTTTCTTTCGGCACAAAACGCAGTGAGTCCGTCTGGCTGAATGCCGGCGTCCGGAACTCTGTTGCTGAGCCAGGTCTCTGTGAAAACAAAGACACAGCACTCTCTAAACTCACGCTGAGTAGTCCTCTGAAGTCGGATGTAGTCCAGTTTATTTTCCAGGGAGCAGACGCTGGAGAGCAGAATGGACAGAAGGGCCAGCCAACTAGGATTTGCTCTTCGCCTAGCACGGACCCCCATCCGTTTGCCATGTTTCCGCTTCCTCACACACCGCTTATGGCATCAGGCAACGCCGAGGACAGGAGTCCTGGTTTCCATAACAACCCGAGGACGTGTAGCGTCTCCAACAGGTCATCCTTCAGGTCAGTTTGTGAGTGTTCCTTAATGTCCAGCAATGTTTGGCGTGGGTAGACATGAACACCGTTTGTTTCAGTGTCCAGTTCAAACACCTATACATAAATTCCAGTTATTGTGAGGTGTAGCCACTTTGTCAAGCCACTTTGGGAAAAGATCCAAAGTGTCACTTTTTGCTGAGAGGAAATTGGTCAAGAACAACCCAGGAACCATCAAGCCTTCCGGAGGAACATTTGATGGTCAGATGAGACAAAGACTGAGATGGTTGGCCACAATGACAAGAGGTACAGAGGAAGACTGTATCAGCTGTTAAGCATTGTGGTGGTAGAATCATGCTCTGGTCAGTGGAACTGGTGCATTTCACCAGTAAATGGAATAATGAAGTACCTCAGAAGTCCTGACCTCACCCCTCTCAAAAATACGCAGACTGTGCTTAAAAGTCCTGCTTTTTTTTTTTTTATATATATGCTCCCTCTGGGTAATATTACTCGTAAACATGGTATTAGCTTTCACTGCTACGCTGATGACACACAATTGTATGTTTCAGCAAAGCCAGATGAGAGAC
>JAQQZR010000033.1:3578625-3594321 GCA_030068235.1 Notoglanidium macrostoma
TATACTTTTGTGAAGCTGCTTTGAGACAATGTCTGTTGTTAAAAGCGCTATACAAATAAAAATTGAATTGAATTAAAAGTCAGGTCCATGCCAGGAAACACAAATTTAACTGAACTCTACCAATTCTACTAAGGACAGATATCAAATATCCAAACAGAATTCTGCCAGAAGTTTGTTGATAGTTTCTAAAAGGTGATACTTCCTAAGCGTCATTTAACTAAATATTAGTTGTAATGTATGTATATTTTTGACCCCGTGTTGATTTCAGAATTCATAAAATAAATTAAACCTTGTGCACCAAAGTTTATTTTTCTATTAAATATTTATGCTGTACAATCTCTCTGCCACAGAAAAAAGAACAGTTTAAAGAGCTCAATGAAAGCCCAATATCGCTATAACATTCATGTCCTTGATGACTGTATGCAAACTTCTGAACTCAACTGTATATTGCACAAGCCTACACCACACTGCTGCTCACAACATAGGGCATAACTAATTCTTGAGTAGTGATTTTAGTATTCAAAAACTGATGTCTCACGTCTCTAGTGGAGGAGAATGGTGAAATGTATGCATTTTGTACTTTAAGCTGATATACACAGACAGCGAGTACTACTTGCAGTGAACAATCCTAAAGAGTTTCAAATCGGATTTCAGCTTTTTGAGGGATCAGTTTTCACCATAAATCATTATACCTGTAGAAGAGGTCTTGAGTGAAATTTAACTTTAACAGACGCTTTAGAACACAAAATAGTTTAACTTTTGACATTTTAAAATAAAAATATACTGTGATGCCTTATACAATACATCTTATAGAGTCAATTATGCAAAGATGTGACATGTGCCAAGCCCTCATTATAATAACACAAATAACACAGAATCCATTACCCTAAAACAGCTTGATAAACATACTTGGCTTCGCTAGCGGTTAAGTGTCTCAGCAGGATGTTTGTTCCAAAAGTTAATCCATCCATATCTTCAGTTGCTGTGGCATACACTTTTCCTGCCTTTACCAGAGCTGCACAGCTAGCCTCAGCCTCACATGGAGCCTGGACAAGAATTTTCTCATTAATGTTCATTGAGTTTCAGTGTGTACTGAAGCTTAAGAGCACTATAGCTAGCAGTCTTTAAGTTTTAACATCTAACAAGTATAAATAAATCAAAATCCAAAGTAATGACTGATTTTGAAATTAATACCTATTGAAACTATGGTGTACTCATTTTTATAAGTGAAAAATTATATAATGATTTACACCAATCAGCCATAACATTAAAACCACCTGGCTAATATTGTGTAGGTCCCTCTTGTGCCACCAAAACAGCTCTGACCCATCGAGACACGGACTCCACAAGACATCTAAAGGTGTGCTGTGGTATCTGACACCAAGACATTAGCAGCAGATCCTATAAGCCCCATAAATTGCGAGGTGGGGCCTCCATGGATCGGACTTGTTTGTCCAGCATATTCCCATTAGATTGCCTTCTTCCCATAATGCATCCTCGTGTCATATCGCTTCCCCATGGAAGCAACGCACGCGTACCCAGCCATCCAAATGAAGCAAAAGAAAACATGACTCATCAGACTACACCACCTACTTCCACTGCTCCATGGTCCAGGTCTGAAGCTGATGTGCCCACTGTAGGCACTTTTGGCATTGTACCAAGGCCAGCATAGGCACTCTGACCGGTCTGCAGCCCCATACACAGAGAGCTCCAATGCACTGTGTGTTCTACCATCCAGCATTAACCTTTTCAGCAATTTGTGCTACAGTAGCCCCACTGGGCATCGGACCCGATGGGCTAGCCTTTGCTTCCCACGCACATTAATGAGCCCTGGGCACCCATGACCCTGTTACTGGTTCACTGGCTGTCCTTCCTTGCACCACTTTTGGTAGGTACTAACCAATGCATACCAGAAACACCCCACAAGACCTGCCATTTTGGAGATGCTATGACGCAGTCATCAAACCATCACAATTTGGCCCCTGTCAAAGTTGCTTAGATCCTAACGCTTGCCCAAGTTTCCTGCTTCCAAAACATCAACTTCGAGAACTATCTGTTCACTTATTGCCTAAAGTATCCCATCACTTGACATGTTATTCATGTACATCACTAGACAACCAGTGTTATTCATTTCACCTGCCAGTGGTTTTAATGTTATGGCTGATTGGTGTAATTTTACACCAACGTAAGATTAACTAGGAAAAAACAATACCTCTATATAAGGCACTCCCATTAAAGTGAGGAGTTTTTTACACTCATCATTATGCTGCTTGGTGACTTTTACAAGACGTTTGCTGAACTTGTCGATGTTCTCCTGTTCACCTATGGTTCAAAAACAATTAAAGGTCATGGCCATTAAACAAAGCTCTTTGCAGAACTGTGCCAGCAGGTGAGGTGTCTAATCTCATTCTGGAGATTTTAACATTAGAGGATGTTCTCCATGTGCAATGTGTTTTTGTTGTACCCATTTCTTGTGCTTGTGCTAGCAGCTTTTCAGCTTCTGCTCTCCTCTCCCCTCTCTTCTCTAACTGCAAAGAGAAACTGAAGTTCAGTGAGAAAAGCACTCAAAAGGTTACTGTTTCTAGTATCCAGTGGCATTGAGAATGAGGATTATTCTTACTATAAGAAAAACTTTCAAATTACAGTCACTATATGTTAGACATATGCTGCGCGGTCATTTTCCCCTTTGTGATTTACCCACAGCTGCACAGTGCTTCTGTTCAGCTGATTACAGATTCTGTATTTAATGTTTGTTACCTCTCCGGACTTGAGCTGAGGGGGTTTCCCATCGAACACATACACAGGCTTGATGCCACTGTCCAGCATGCGGATGGTCCTGTAGAACATGCCCATGAGGTGGCTGCCAGGCAGAAAGATTGATGTAAAAGAACAAAAAACATTTTTTTTCTTATTTTAAGCCTAAACAACTATACAATAGCCTAATTAACGCTGAAGAACAACGATTGCATAGTACAGTTTGGATAAAATCCTTTGACAAATCACTTTCCTAAGGTAGAAACTGTAATGTAAGTGCGTATGGGGTTTTACAGTAAGCACCAGACACTTACAGCACCCTGTACACAGTACACACCAGTTTCTACCTCATCGGGCTTAACAGCACTGTTGTGTGGATGTGATGTGATGTGATGTGGCTGACAGGTGCAGCAAAGCAGGCAACAGGTTTAATCACTTTCTAATTGTTGTTACCCTTTAAATTATTTGTACCATTTAGATTTTACTCTTTTTTTGTAGGCCTGTTTAACCTTATTTCTTCTCTCGAAGAGTGCAGTTTTTATCCATTTTCTTTATACTTGCCTAATGTTAGCCAAGTCACAAACACACTGATGGATTTACTTCACGTTAACAAACTCAAAGCAAGAAATTTTCAAGCAAGAAATTTACAAGCAAAACGTTCCTATGCAAAATATGTAAAGGTCAGGCACATATGTAATGCTGTGCAACAGTGTCACTTAGGTATAATACCTTGTTGTCTCGCCGTCTTCATTCTGCAAAACGTTGCCGTCTTGCCTGACAGCAATCAGAAACTGATAAATGCACATGGAGGCATCTATGGCAATCTTGCGCCCTAAATGTGACCACAGTAGAATAAGAGACAAAAACAAGCTTATTATACACAAACACATATGTATAAAATACCGGTTATTACATACATAAAATAAAATAAACTGGGAGGAATGGAAGAATCCTTTGTTTGAACAAAGTGAGAGGTCCTTCTCTTTATTCCATTTGTTTAAACTTTCTTCATTTGTTTTTGGCAATATGTACCCTGATGATGCTCTTGCTCTCAGCCGTTATATGTACTCCGATTTACTGCATCTTTTGTTGTTAATTTAAAAAAAAAAACTGGGTTTATACATAGTAATACATAATCCATATAATTATACACAACACAATTTTTTTTAAGTGTAGAAACAAAACTTTTAACAAGAAGAACTGAACACATGATGATTATTGCACACATAACAACTCACTATACTGTGGAAAGCAGAGTTTGATGGCATGCAAACTTACCAAAGAAATTTTTAATATCCTGCTCCTTGATGGCTACTGGCGCCTGGTCAGCTATTAACTTAGCAAGGCCGTGAATTCCCATGTCGATCAACTGGACGACTGCGAACTAAACTGGAAAGAGTACAGACTCTAATGCTTAATATTAAACATAAAAACAAAAGCATATATTTTAACAAAAGAGTTGAAAGAAATATATGAGTATTCTAATATTACTCGGGTTTTAAATAAAAATAGGGATATATATACTCATTCAGAATTTATAGAAAAGTATAGAAATATAACTGCAAAAGAATGGCAACCATCAGGTATTTTACAGCTCTAGGTTTCTCTTGATAATTATCACATTTATATAACCCTTATAAGTGATGGTGCATATTTTCAGGAAACAGCATGCCCTAACAAACGGGTTAAGAAAGATGTTATGAACATACTGTAACACTGGCAAATGCTGGGCTCCTGAATTTGAATTTACTGATTGGAAAAATGTTTAGAATTAACAAAAGTTCTGGGTAAACAGTAAAGTTAAAGATATGATTTAAAAATGATTGGATGTTCATTTAACCTGTACCTTCTGTAAATTTATTTAATCTCTTTCTCGCCCTTTAATGATTGTATTTATGTAAAAACATGTTGGTTAAGTATATATTACATATATCCATCCATCCTTTATCTATACCGCTTTATCCATCTGGGTAGCTGGAGCCAATCCCAGCATCTTGGGGCGAGAGGCGGGGTACACCCTGGGCAGGTCGCCAGTCCACCACAGACAAACAGCCACACACGCTCGCATTCACACCTATGGGCAATTTAGAGTAGCCAGATGACCTAATCTGCATGTCTTTGGACTGTGGGAGGAAACCGGAGCACCCGGAGGAAACCCACGCATGCAAACTTTGCACAGAAAGGCACCCTGGGTGACCCGGGGATCGAACCCAGGACCTTCTCGCTGTGAGGCGTATTACATACAGTATATATTTAATCTTATTAACATTATTATATCCCATTATTATAGAAGTGATGTTGATTAAAAAAAAAAGTTTGTTTTGAATACCATTTTGAATACTATACCCAAACCTTTAATGGGGTAAGAAACCCCAAGGATGCAAGAATCTATGACGGAAACGGATCTTTATTTTGAAACACTGAGAAACCAGGAAGATATTAAGACTTCAAATTTCCAGAAAGCTTTGTACACATCATTGATTGCAAGTGTATGTGCTGTTGCTTCTCTTGTTATGCTGTAATGTAACCCTCTATTCATGTGTATTAAGTATCAGTATAAAGACTACACAGCCACCGTTATCCTAAACCAGTTACTGTGCATAAATAACTTCGCGCGCTACGTCGCGAGAACACAGAGCATTCGCGCGCAGCTGCTATAAGGACATTAGAGCTTGTCTATTCGCTCTTAAAGTCAGTAGCACAATACATTTATAGTCAGAAGAAGGATAATCAAACGACATACCTCACCAAGATTATATATTCCACACTGGTTTGCACCGACACAAACGCGGGATGAGCACGTCTTTTTCGCGCGCTACGAAGACTTACGTCATCAGACATCACGAGTCGATCTTACGGGCAACGTCAACCGGAAGCTGTATATCGAGTCCTCAAGATAGATTTACGTGGGCTTGTGCGGGACGACGCCGCGGGCTTTTGTTGTAGGTGGTGTTATTGCATTCGCAACCAAATAGGAGCTGGGAAGTTCCTGTTTCTCCAACTTTCAGTTGGAAAGATCTGTTTGAATGGCTTTCCAACTCGGAAGGTCAGAGTGCCTCGACGTCTCCAGGTTGCGATTTCGTGACGTCACCTCAACATGGCGGGGCTCAGAGTGAAAAGTAAGAACAAGAAATAACGGCGCGATTTAAGGTCTTTTTGAGTTTCTGTTTATATACGAAATCTCTGTGTGATTATTGCAAACTGTTAATTTGCTTTCTGCAAGATCTTTTTTTTTTTTTTTTTTTTTTTTTAATCAAACGGCTCTTTCGTGTAATTTCCGGCGCTATCAACAGAATTATCACATCCACCTTAAAAATAAATTAAGCGCTAAGCAAAAGAACTCTTGACCTCCAGTTTATCGCCAGCTTACTTCGAGTATTCATTTTATTTCCGACCTCAGACTGAACTATCCAATGTCGTATGTATTATGTTCCGTGTTGGAAAATTCCGAGTTCCCAGTTATCGTGAACACAGTACACGATCTACATGTAATGCTCAGGAAGAATTCCTGGTGAATTATGTTTACAGGATCAGCGGCTCTAACGCGCCTGCGTCAAATCAGAGTTACCGAAATACTCTTCGGGCTTTGAGACTTATCGGAGTGAGAGTAAATTAATATCATTTAAAAGGACCTGATATTTGCCGGCTTTCTATATTTTTGTTGCAATTTTAATTAAAACATTTTACTGGGGGAAGGTAAAAGTGTCCAAACAGGTGAGGCGTTTTTCTTTGCCACGCCCATCCCGGAAAATTGGTGATATTTTGATTATAAGGTGACGTGGATACGGCAGCTGGTCGCCTCCTCTTGAATCATTTGGATGTGTTACAGAAGTAAACCGACCTGTTTTGGACCGTCTGTGGCCCTGCGTTCAGCGCTAATCAGAGAGGTGCGGATACATATATTCCTCCAATACTGACCACAAAGAGCCCGAGCGAGAGAGAGCGCGGCGCTTTCCGCGAGCCCGAGCGAGAGCGCGCGGCACTTTCCCCGAGCGAGAGAGAGCGCGGCGCTTTCCGCGAGCCCGAGCGAGAGAGAGCGCGGCGCTTTCCCCGAGCCCGAGCCCGAGCGAGAGAGCCCGCGGCGCTTTCCCCGAGCGAGAGAGAGCGCGGCGCTTTCCGCGAGCCCGAGCCCGAGCGCCCGCGGCGCTTTCCCCGAGCCCGAGCGAGAGAGAGCGCGGCGCTTTCCGCGAGCCCGACCGCGAGAACACGCAAGCCTGAGCTCGGAACAGGAGGGTTACTGGACTGCGGGAAGCGGAAACAGGTTTTGTTGCATTTCGTTTGTACGGAAGCAGCTGGTAAAGGCTAGCCACTTAGCTATCCCCTTTTAACCAAAATAGTAAGATTTGTACCGAAATGAGTAGCTGTGTGAATCCTGTTTGGGGGAATGACACGGTTAGTGCTACATGGTAATAAGTCTGTAAGTGAAACTGTAAACTAAGAAAGTAGAAATGATTGACTCTGTAGTCTGTGTTCATCGCCCAGATGCCCGTGTTGAAACATTTTGTCTTACTTTATCACTTTATTTACCGTTTATAAGTCTTGGTAAAAGCATACGGCGGTTATGGGGTAGTTCTGTGAGTCTCCCGGATGTTGAACGCTGCAGAAACAGGAGCACGGCGTTGTCTGTGCGCCACAAGGCTGCGCGTGCCAGTGGATATTTTGAGCGAGTACAAGGTTGTTTGTTTTTTTCCACACACAATAGCTTGATTTTGACGACACTTTTTACATGGCTGTGCTTGAACAACTACATACTCTGCTTTGTGATTGGTGATCAAGCTAACCGGTCAGAGGGGAGGAGTAACAGCAAATAAACAAACAAAAACTTTTACGTACATTATTCTGTTTTGTTTTCTCAAAGTTGGTAATCCCTCACATGTTCAGAAATTTCTGAACGGCATTAAGATACAGAAAGCAGCCCTGTCCATCAGGTTTCCGAGATGAACTGTAAAAACTTTTATGCACATCAGTGTTAAATACAGCGACGAGCTGTGTGTCTCTCAATCTTCTGCCGTCATCATGATTGTCATCCTGAGCATCCCAATTCAAAAACTCCTGTCCTTATATTACAAAGAATTAACTAGTCTAGAAAATCCAGAAGACTGGTACGCAAAGCAGAGCTTTCAAAAAGTAAGAGAACTGTAATAAGAGAACTGGTTAGTCTTGGTGCTCAGTAAGGGTCTCGAATAGTCAAATCCATGTCCAATCAGCCAATGACCCACGCACAGGTGTACCCAGGTTAGTCAGGAGACACCCTGTACAGTTTTATTATGTAAGCTCAGTACTTCCCAAGACACAGCCGGTTTACAGAGGGGAGGGGGTGTCGATTTTATCCAGCCTCATTGTTTCATCAAAATTCACAAGTCCATAGCTCAAGAACTAAACCACCGAGCAGGCTCAGCCTTTGCATGCTGGTGCATTAATTAATATAGTATGTGATGAAATTTAAAACATTTGCCCCAGATGACCCTGCATGGTTAAAACAGCCCCTTGATTTTGACCAAAATGTAATTTGAGATTTTGGCTTAGCTGTGTTTACGCCTCAGAAACACACATTTGTAACTAACCCAGACTTTTGATTTTTCCTTATTCAGATAGCTATACAGATATTCTGAAAAAGCAATAAACAGAAAAGTAACTGTATCAGGGTTTGAACAGCAGACCTCTCAAGTTATAAAAGAAAATGTATTTTGATTTTATTTTCAGAGCACCCTAACTAACGGCATTGGGAATGTGCAGATCTTTTTTTTTTTAGTCTTCCTTTATTCTAAATTGTCCCTTCTTCCATAAAACGCAAATCTTACTTTCCTTATGCAAATCTTTCTGACAAATTACTGACACATGGTGCATTCCACCTAAGTGTAGGAAAGTAAATAATCCTAGAGTATTCAGTCAGTAAGTTTTTATGGAAAAAAAGTAAATCAGCAAAGGCACATTGTGTTCGAACTGTGTGAGTAGCAGTGCTTCCGTTAACATTTTGTGTTTATTTGTATGTGAACATGCACCTACAAACATATATGGTTTATTTCTTACTGCTACCTGTTGCTCTTTGACATGATCAGCTGATGGATTCTGAGTAGGGGTGCGACTGTCCTTATAAATTTCATATATGTGGGTGTCATTAGTGTGAGAGTGCACTGTTTAGAGCACATACAACAGTCAGTGGGATGCAGTATTATCTTAATCTCAAAGACAAAAGTGCCATTCACTCCGCACTTTGATTTAAAACAAATGAAATGGGTCACTTCTCTGTTGCTTCAATACCAAGATGTTAACATTTCATTATAGTGTTGTATTTATTTAAAAATCAAGCAACTGCTGTTCATGTCTTGTGCTTTTTTTTTTTCTTCTTCTTCTCTCCATTAATTTATTATATCCAAGTTAGTGATGAAGAACTTGATCATCGTTACTGACAAATGTTGAATTTAACCCATGTTTAGAATGGAAAATAAAAATGAAAGATTCACATAAGAAAAGTAAGGCATGTTTTTTTTTGAGAAAGAAGGGACCATGTAGGAGACAGGAAAAATAATTTAAAAAATGTGTGGACATTTCCACAATTCATTAAACTGATGTTTTTTTTCCCCACCATATTTGAATCTTCTCTTACCAAGTGGTGTCATCTGGACCAAACATTTTAACTTTGTTTAAAAACTCTGTAAAAGTACAAGTCAGCAAAATTTGAGCCTGCTATGTGGTTGAATTCTTGAGATATGGTCTTGTGAATTTGCTGAAAAAAATAAAGCCGTGTGAAATTTGACACCCCTCTCCCCTCCCAAAATTTACATTTCTGTTCAGGAGTGACCTTTGAACTAATATATATATATATATATTAGTTCAAAGGTCACTCCTGAACAGAAATGTAAATTTTCTATAAACAATATATATATTGTATTCTATAGTATAGTATAGTATAGCCCACCCCTGGGGGGGGGAAATGGTTTTAAATAGAGAGTACAGAATTTGGTCTGAGCATTCATTTATAACAAAAGTTCATTCAGTATTTGGACTTTGGCAACTTTCAATGACATTAAATGAATTTGCTCTCGCTTAGGGTCTATGATGGCGACTCTTGGCTGGATTGTGGGCTCTTGTCTGCTTCTTCTGTGCCTGTTTCCACCAGTCGCCTGGACAGCCACTTACAAGGAAGGTGACCCCGTCTTGCTTTACGTGAATAAAGTGGGGCCTTATCATAACCCCCAGGAAACCTACCATTATTATACGCTTCCCGTCTGCAGACCCAAAGAGGTGAGTGTCGCTTTCTATTACTGTTGGTTTTGACATCACACCATTGTCTTAATAGTTGATTTATTAACTCCACAGGTGCGTCATAAAGCCTTAAGCCTGGGAGAGGTTTTGGATGGTGACCGGATGGCAGAGTCTTTATACAACCTCCACTTCAAGGAGAACATGGAAAGACGGACACTGTGTCAGCTCACACTGTCAGAGAAAGAGGTATTGTTTACATTCATGTTTACTTTTGTGCCACCAATTATTCCTCATGTCATAAAATGTTTACATTGATCTTCTTTGTGTTTATACTTCAGATGTGCAAAATCTACATTTTGAAGTATTGAAAGCTTTTTTTTTTTTAAGGTGACTGTTGTTTTTGTAGGTGGATCAGTTGAGAGAAGCAATTGAAGAGCTGTATTACTTTGAATTTGTCCTGGATGAAATTCCAATCTGGGGCTTCGTGGGCTATATGGAGGAAAGTGGTTTCCTGCCTCACAGTCACAAGGTCTGCCTGTCTGAATGTCTTTGAATCTGGTTCTTTGACTTTTTTTCCCCCTCTCTTGTGTTACGTCAACTGCTGATTTATCCTCGTTTTATTATTGCAGCTCTGGATATTCTGGCTCGGTTCATTGCTGTCTAGTGTTGCTTTATTCTTGCACTTTCTCTCAGTATACAAAGGTGGAAAAGTCAAGGTGCCCATGACAAACACATTACATTTCTGGGTGATCAGTTTTTATTCACAGTTGCCCAACAGACAAACGTGTTTAATACACTGTTTATTTTTTTCTGATTTTCTTTTTTTTTTCTTTTTTTCTTTTTTCCCCCCCCAGAAGTAAAACCAGAGAAAGAACGCAATATCGTATTGACATTTCCTTTGATATGTTTGTTTATGCCATAGTGCTATTGAATCCACGAATCTGATCGGTCAGGATGGGTTTTTTGTTTGTTTGTTTGTTTTTTTAAATAGCAATTGTAACGCATTCAAGCACACTGGCGCTTTCACCTGTACTATCCAGTCGATGTATTTTTTTTGTACAACCCTGAGGGTAATCAATTTCCTGCCTTGTTGTTTTTTCTCAGGTTGGGTTATGGACCCACTTGGACTTCAATATTGAGTATAATGGCAACTCTGTGATCTTTGCCAACGTATCTGTTAAAGATGTGAAGCCGGTGCCTTTGGAGGAGGGAGGAGGTGATGGGGCTCATGGCAATAATGGAGGTCTCTTAGTGACCCACACCTACAGCGTACACTGGTTTGAGAGCCCCTTGCCCCATGCGCGCAGAGCCGAGCGTCTCCGAGACTATTCCTTCTTCCCTAAGACTTTGGAGATCCACTGGCTGTCAATCATCAACTCATTGGTGCTGGTGGTGCTGCTGCTAGGCTTTGTCATCATCATCCTCATGAGGGTGTTAAAGAATGACTTTGCCAGGTGAGGAGGGAGGAGGATGATATCAAATACACAGAAGTAGGTTTCCTGGAGGAGAGAGAAATTAAAACATGGAGGAGAGGCACAAGATTGTCTATTGTTTATACAGCATTATGGAGGCCTTAAATGATTTGACCAAGAGCAGGTTCAGAGGCATAGATTAATATTTGTGATCAGATTTCTGGAAAGGGCGTAGTCGGTGTAAGGTACGGTTCGCCGATATGAGCGCTGAACGCAGTGATTTAGCGAGACATTTACACAGGAGGAATGTGAAGCATGCTAGTCATGTTTGCAGCTCTTACTAATTTAATACTGTTAAAATGTATATCTGTTCTAGATATAATGTAGAAGAAGACGGGAGCTGTGATGATTTGGATCAGGGTGATAACGGCTGGAAGATCATTCACACTGATGTCTTTCGTTTTCCACCATACAAAAACTTGTTGTGTGCAGTTCTTGGAGTAGGAGCTCAATTTCTTACTCTGGGCACTGGTGAGAAGCTGTGCACTACACAATCCAAAATGGACACATGTTGGCTTTTGTGAATGTGATGGCACTGCTCTTAACTAAATACTGCATCTTTATTGTTGACACAAATGCACCCTTAATAAGATCTGACTTAATCTACTGGCCCTTGTTAGGAATTATCATCATGGCATTGCTAGGGATGTTTAACGTGCATCGCCACGGAGCCATAAACTCTGCAGCGATCGTATTGTATGCGCTGACTAGCTGTGTGTCGGGATACTGCTCGTGTAGCTTCTACACCCAGATCCATGGTCACCACTGGGTTTGGAACATCATCCTCACTTCCACCCTCTTCTCTGGTGAGATTTTGTGTTTTAGCATTTTTAAAATAGGGTATCCATACCAGTCCTTTGTTCTGTGTATTGATTGATGCCTTATTCACATTATAATTCAAGCCAGTCAATGGTTTAACAAATTTGCTGTACTTAAACTCTGTCTCTGGGTCACTCTCTCTCGCATAGCTCCTCTCTTTCTGACCTGGAGTGTAGTAAACTCTGTACACTGGTGGAGTGGTTCCACACAGGCACTCCCTGCATCTACGGTGCTCCTGTTGCTAGGTGCTTGGATGCTTGTGGGTTTTCCCCTTACAGTCATTGGAGGAATCGTGGGTAAGAACCGGGCTGGCAGCTTTCAGGCTCCATGTCGCACGCGCAACATTCCACGCCAGGTCCCGGAGCAACCCTGGTACAAACACACAGCTGTGCACATGGCCATCGGAGGATTCCTGCCTTTCAGGTGACCAGGGAGAGAATGAGAATAAAATTCTGTTTATTCTGTACTCCGCAATGAATATTATTTTTAAGCAAATTTTCGTTTCTCTGTTTATTGTTGCATTATTTCACAGTGCAATCTCCGTGGAGCTCTACTATATATTTGCAACTGTGTGGGGTCGGGAGCAGTACACACTTTATGGTATACTGCTTTGTGTTTTTGCCATCCTGCTGTCTGTGGGAGCCTGCATCTCTGTGGCTCTCACCTACTTCCTGCTGTCAGGTGAAGATTATCGCTGGTGGTGGCGAAGCATCCTGAGTACGGGATCCACCGGCCTCTTCATATTTGGCTACTCACTTTTCTACTATTGGAATCGATCAAGCATGAGTGGTTTGGTGCAGAGCATGGAGTTCTTCGGCTATTCCTTACTGACTGCGTTCGTGTTCTCACTCATGCTTGGGACCGTTTCATTCTGGGCTTCATTGGTATTTATCCGTTATATCTATCGCAGCCTGAAGATGGACTGAAGAATGTTGGCAAATAACACTTGTGCACTAGTCCCTTTTTTCTGTTGCTGGATACTTCATTGTGGAAACTATTTCTGACCTCGGAATGGAGGCTCGTTGTATTTCAGGAATTGGATTACAAACCATCTCTTTAAAGCGTTGAGATTTCCTCAAAGAGAGAATAATGTTTAAAATTCTGAAGATTCGTAGTTAAATTATATGCTCAGCAAGTATGTGCTTACAGCATTTGTATTTGAATGACATGAAAGCAGAGTGGAAAACTGCTTCATGTTCAATTATTACACAATTGCAACAAAAGTTTACTGAAACTGAATCGGACCTGTTTTAGTAATGGTATTTGGTTTGTACAGTGCATAGTGTATTCAATGATTCTCATTAACAGGTGAAAATTAAATCGCAGAACTAGAACTTCATATGGGGTTCAGAAATCAAAAAATGGTGTAATGTATAGCTTATGGGATATGAAATCATATACATGGGTGTGGGGGTGTGTATGTGTATGCATACATATAGAAGTACGTATGTGTGAATATATACATTTCCAAAAGAGGCAGGGCTTTTAACGTGGCCTGGACAAGAAGATAAAACACACAGAGGGGCTTGCAAACAAAATGGCAGTGAGAGGAGCTTGGACAAGAAATGTGATTGACTTCACTTCATCATAAATCAGACCAACAAGAAAGAAACTAGCAAAAGTAGAAGTTCTTGAAAGTTTATGCTATATTCAATCTGTTAGCATTATTAGAAATCATAACTAAATATACTAAACAAGAACTGTCTAGTTCAAAGTCTAAACATTTAGTAAACCGTTACCTGTCTTTGGAGTTAAACAGGACAAAAGTGTGCAAGATTCCGGTTTTATCAGACATGAATAATGTGGGACATGGGCGCAATATGTTCTACCGCAGTCACCATTTACTGTGATCTTATTTCAGATGTACATATACAATCTTTTCAATAAAGCTACCTTTTTCCTACAAAACAGAATATCTAATGTCTGTGTAGACATTTAAAAACAAAGGCTGGATTTTCCAATGTTATGAAATTTTTTACAATGAGGTATATATGTGTTGAAATATTTTATGATTAACTCAATGTATGCTTCAAAAACCCAAGCATGATTGCTGTTGATTTTTTTTTTTCTGTTTAATCTACCAGATTATGAATCAATAATAAGTTGTAAATTTGTATTTTTTTTTTTTAATAATGTCGTTACATTTATGTTAAAGTAATGTTTTACTAACTCTAAAACCATGCAGCAAAACCGAATACCGAAGTCCATACAGATAAAACCATCAGCCTAAACCACACATCAAGTACATCAAGTTCATAACTGTATATTCAAGTTTTATGATATATGGGCGTGATTGGTGGGGTGTAATAGGTTCTAGTAATTAAGTTCTTTAGAAATGGGTGTGTTTAGAATTCCAGAAACATCAAACTCATTGAAACTGTATCACGTGTTGCAACGTTAAAACTATTCCTTTGAAGATAAACTCAATTATAAATTAATCACTTAATTAATTTTATTTGTATAGGACAACATGAGATGGTGACTCAAAAGAGAACTTTTATTTTGGTGTCCAAAACTATTGTAGCAAAGCTTTTTGTATCAACTGCAGTCCAAAGTCATCTTTACAGTTTCTAAGTGTGTCTTTAGGCTGTCCATATGGAGCCATCCTTAGCAGAAGTGAAGCATCAGGATGGATCAGGCAGGTCCAAAGAGCAGAAGGGGTCAGGATCACTGGTATCTCAGGAGTAGCAGAGAGACCGAGAGATTGTGAGAACTATGCTCATCGTGACACAATTGTTAAGAGCAGTGTACATCATGTTCTGAGGGCAAGCAGGGACACTGGCAAGACTAGCGTTGACAACATGACTGAGAGCCAGAAGGTAATACAGACGTCATTGCACCTTCGAACAAATCATTTGATCTAGTATACTTAATCATACAAACTAACAATTGCAGATATTCACTCATTTAGCTTAATAAATATAAAAAAAATTAATTTATAAATTGGTAATGTATATTTGTAACAGTAATTTAGTAATTCAGCAACATACGTATATTAAAAAATATGCTTACATGCATTGGCCATAAAAAAGATTGTGATTATTAAAACACTTTTTTTGTTATTTGTTCATTACTTATTTATAAAAATAATTCATTCATTCATTTTCTATGCTATTTATCTATTGTGGGTCATGGGGAAGTTGGAGCCAATCCCAGCTGACTTCAGGTACACCCTGGACAGGTTCCCATTCCATTGACGGAGACAAACAACCATTCTCAATTAGAGTATTAGAGCAATTTAGAGTAGCCACTTCATCGAATCTTCCTGCCTTTGGGCTGTGGGAGGAAACTCACTCATTCACGAAGAAAACATGTAAACTCCACCAAGAAAGGCACCTTCTGCCAGGAGTGGTCAACCTGGGGATTGGAACCAGGGCCTTCTTGCCATGTGCTTGACAATGCTAACCACTCCACCACCATGCTGCCCTTGTAATATTTATATATA
>JAQQZR010000033.1:3594421-3611608 GCA_030068235.1 Notoglanidium macrostoma
CCGAGAGTAAGCCAAGCTCAGGATTGAAACAGATCGATTATTTAATGTTATATCATGAAGTCTTTGCTTAACTTTTTACTTTTAGACCTTTAAATTTTTGAAGCCTTATGTTTTTGAATCAAAATAATACAAATGCCTAGATAACAGTTGTGTGGTCCTCACCAACTTCTATAAACAAACAAATAATCTCAGGTGACAACACAACAGATTTCAATATGTAGGCATTTTTCCCAGAAAGTAAACCAACATTTATAAACCAGGTGGGAAAAATAATTACACCTACTATTTCCACAGTCATTAATAGAGTAATTAACAACCAGGACTTACTAATGAAATGCATAAGATTAGGTAATGATGAAGAAGTGTGACTGCTTCTATGAAAGCAGAACTTTTGGCAGTCTGGTGTACAGGAGTACTCAGTTATGTGCCTACATCATGCCATGAAGAAAGGACATCTGCCATGGCCTCAGAGAAGCTATTGTTGCTGCTCATAAGTCTTGGAAGGTTACAAGACCATCTCAGAACAATTTGAAATTCACCATTCTACAGTGAGAAGAACTGTAGACAAAGGGAGAGCCTTCAAGACAGCTACCAATCTTCCCAAAATTCAAACCACAAAATTCTGGAAGAATATGCTTTGGACTGATGAGACCAAGGGGGAGATGTTTGGTGAAAACAAAGCACAGCTTATCACCACAAACACCTCACACCAAATGTCAAGCATTGTGGTGGAGGGGTGATGATTTGGCCTTGTCTTGCATCCACAGGACCTGTGAACTTTCTGTCTTTGAGACAACAATGAACTGAATGAGAAAAAGCGGGCCAAAATCTTTTCAAAGTCATGTGAGTTTCTATCAGTCCTATAAAATGTTCTCTAAAAATTACTTTGCTAAAGGTGGTTCTACATGCTACTGAATTATAGGATGTACTTATTTTTTCCCCACTTGGTTTCTAAATGTTTATTTACGTTTTGGAAAAATTAATTCTTATTGAAATTTCTTGTGGGTTTTTTGTCATCTTATATTTGTTTATGCTATTTGTGAGAGGATCACACAATTATTATTTAAGTCGTGATAAATAAAAATATACAATTGAAAGAGGGTGTATTTTCTTTGTCCAATGAGTGTAAATAAGGATTATTAATCTTTACTTATAAAAAAAATAGTATTATCGTTTGCTTTATTTTTGTTTGGCAGATTAACTGACAGATCCTCACTGTTCTGTGGATGTTGTTCAGCACAACCATACGCTAGGTGGAGGGATAGGGCTTAAATGCCAAATAGACATGGAAGTCGAGAAGGCACGGAATTAGGTAACACTGAATGCTCTAAAGCAGGAGGTTGAGGCTGGAGCAGCTCTTGCTACAATGAAGGTCCAAGTAATCTGTGACCCAACTAATCATATTTAGGAAGGAAGCTAAGGCATCCTCGCCACAATATCTGGAGCAGGCACACTGAGGAATATGTTGACACTGGTTTCTACCGTAAACATGATTTTTAAAAAAGGTAGGATGATGGGGACCCCCAGTCTGAGTGCAATGATACTCACAACCTCATTCAATTTGAGCAACAACCAGCGACTGTGTATGCGCCTGGGTGTTCTATAGACTCTCCAGCCAGATCGCAGCCTAATGACTCACCTCACCTAACATTAACATCAAAACAGGCAGTGCCCACATCAATAGATGTGGTGATGATCAGTATATCAATGCCCAGACCAACTGAGATCTCAGATCTTGCTGCCTACCTGGCACTTCATGATCTTCTGGACAACCAGGTTCAAGGTTTTTGACAATAGGCCAGACACCTACATTTACTGTAGGTCCATAAGCATTTGGACAGTGACACAATTTTCATATATTTGCCTCTGTACACCACCACATTGGATTTCAAATAAAGCCATCAAGATGTCATTGAAGTGTAGAATTTCAGCTTTAATTCAAGGGCTTTAACAAAATATTGCATTAATCATTGAGGGCCATGGAATTACAATCATATTTACATTCTCAAAAGTAATTGGATAAACTAGCATAATTATAAATATAAGCAATTTCTAATACTTGGATGCAAATCCTTTGCAGTCAATGACTGCCTGAAGTCTGAAACCAATGGACATCTCCAAATGCTGAGTTTCCTCCATGAAGATGCTTTGCCAGGCATTTACTGCAGCTGCCTTCAGTTGTTGCTTTCTTGTGGGGTTTTCTACCTTCGTTTTTGTTTTCAATAAGTGAAAATCATGCTCAATTAGGTTGGCTGTCTTGGCAATTTAAGAACATCCCATTTCTTTGCCTTAAGAATTTCTTGGGTTGCTTTTATGGTATGTTTTGGGTCATTATCCATCTGTACTCTGAAGTGCCATCCTATCGGTTTTGCAACATTTGACAGAATCTGAGGAGAAAGTATAGCTCTATGTACTTCAGTATTCACCCTGATAAGTCTATCAGCAATCACATTATCAATAAACACCCAGTTCCTTTGGCAGTCACACATGCCCATGTCCACCATTTTTGTCAGATGATGTGGTATTCTTTGGATCATGAGCCCTTTCTTTGTTTTTCCATTCTCTTCTCCGCCCTTCATTCTGATACAACTTAATCTTGCTTTCATCTGTCCAAACAATCTTGTTCCAGAACTGGACATGCTTTCTTGCAAAGTTTAATCTGGCCTTTCTGTCCTTGTAAATTACTAGTGGTTTTCATCTAGAGGTAAAGCCTCTACATTTACATTCATGAAGGCATGTCTTGATCGTAGACTTTGTCTACAATACTCCTACCTCCTTGAGAGTGTTCTTGACTTGGACTTGATGTTGTAAAGGGTTTTTTCTCCACCAAGGAAAGAATTCAACAGTCATCCACTTTAGTGGTCTTCTGCGGTCTTCGAGGCCTTCTGGTGTTGCAGAGCTCACTGGTGCAGTCCTTCTTTTTAAGAATGTTTGTGCTATTTTTTGATAGGTATGTTTTGTTTTTTTTGGTATGGTCTTCTTCAGTTGTATTGATTCCTCTTAGGACTGCATATAGAGAGTTCCCATGAACATGAAACATTTGGAATGAAACAATGGAACCTCCAGAGCTTTTACCTCCCTAAATTACCATGAAATAATGAGGAAACGTGCTACAACTGTCTATGAAACTGTTTGTCACTCAATTGTTCAATTTCTTTTGAGCCTATAAAAATGGAGGGACTATGTAACAAATGTCTGTAATTCCTCAGTGGATAATGTAATATTTTTGTTAATATTGGATTAAGGCTGAAATTCTACACTTCAATGACATCTTGATGGCTTTATTTGAAATCCATTGTGGTGGTGTACAGAGACAAATATATGAAAATTTTGTCACTATCCAAATACTTATGGATCTAACTGTATGTATCTTGGAGGTATATGTTTCACAATGTTATTGAAAGCCTTAACCTCAAAGCCAGTGAGGAGCTTGATTTACTCACTAAGTGGCTTGATGGGGAATCTCTTCAGCGTACCCTGAGGATTGGTTCAGTCCATGTGAATAACCCAGAAGCAGGTCTTTGGCATTTATAGCAGTCACTAGACAAGAATTATGGCACGTTGGAAGTCAACGAAGCAACTCTTTTTAAGCGTATGGAGAGCTTCCCTAGAGTTTCCTTCAAGGATAACCACCTTTCGAAAGAGCTTGCAAATCTTATTCTTGAGCTAGAAGAGCAAAGAATGAGGGTTATTTACTAGGCCTCAGTTTTCTTGCTACATCAAGAGGAATAAATCCAATAGTAGAAAAGCTTCCTCCTAACCTAAGAATTATGGGTCAAACTAGGAAACAAGGGTCAAACAAGGAGTTCCTATCATATCAAACAAAACGGAGGTTGAGACTCCTGACCTGACCTCCTGACCTCCTGATGTTAATACACCCTCTCCTGGTCCAAATAAACAATGTTCCATTCATAAGAAGCTACATTCACTTGCAAAATGGAGGGGCATTAGAATGAAGACACTGGATGAGAGGAATCATTTATTCCAAAGCACTCAATTTGAAATAAGTGTCGCATATCCACAGACCACGGGGACAGGGACGGTAAGGCTGGGGTTAGGTGAGTCACTGTTTTTGAACTCGGTGCAACCGTGATAGCCATGTTTCAGCATTGCATGATGGTCCAACACATCACCAGGGGGCCAAGGTGGGGAGCAAGACAACCCAAACTCCACTATGACCACATCCATAAAGTTAGAGTTTGTGGGAAGGTACGTCAGGGAAAGACATGCTCTAAAATTTGCCTGGTCAACGTGTTCCTCAGTGGGTTACCCAAAAAGATGTACATAATGTTAGACCAAAGCAATGTAGCACTGGCAAGGTCCAGTTTTTGCTCCCTTTTTTTATATGTTTGGTGTACAAAGTGAAGTCCTCCCATATACAATGAAACCATGCTTTGGCATAATAAATACAAGTGGAAGAGGAGCCAGTAGCTTCATCATTGAAGGAATGGATGGAAAAGTAGTCATGTTGTTATCAACACTCACCAAATATGATTCCAGATTCCAGATCACAGGAGTGAGATAACGACTCCAGAGGCTGCTGCATGCCACCCTCATCTTCAGCCCATCACATCTCATGTACTGGATCTATCAGCAAAGATTCTTCTCCTTCTGGGCAGAGATACAAAGACATACAGAGATGGACAAAAGTTTATGGACAGCTGACCACCTGCACTCATATGTGCTTGTTAAAGATCCCATTTTATGTTTAATTGCTTATTTGCTGTTATAATAACTTCCACTCTACTGGGAAGGCATAACACTAGATTTTGGAGCATGGCGTTATGGAAAAGTTAAATCCAAAATACAAATAGCAAGAGAGTTCCTAGCAGAGTGATGTTTATTATAGTTTCACAGTGTTCATTGAAAAGGAGCTTGCACTTTACAGTCATGTCTACGATGCATCGAGGTGCAGAGCTACACTACCCACCCCTACCTCCTTCTTATTCACCCCTCTCATGCACCCAATTTTGCAGAGGTTTGCAGTCAGCTCCACATGATGCACCTAATGTCCAATGCCTTGATCTGGAATGAGTGATTATTGGGGATATTTCCATCACAGGAGCTCATAAACCTACTGTGTGCTCTTTCAAGACAAGCATACTTGAAAATGGGTGACCCAGTTTTCTCACCCCTTGTGGAAACTGAATCCATACTAAGGAAAGGTTCACAGGGGAATGACCCTCTTCAAAAAGACACAGACTAAGAATAACCTTGGCAAACATATCTTCAAAAAACAGTGGAGAATGATTCTGGCACTTCCTGCGGAAGATGAATCATTCTTGAACATAAGCAATGATTTTTATAAAGATGAGACAAATTATTATGTGGCTCCATTCACATATATGGGCCTGGATGTCTATCACAATAAGGAAGACGCAGGGGGTGAAGCAGAGGCCAAAAGATCTTCATTTGTATAAGCACACACTATACATATTGAAGTCGTAGACGCATCATGTTTCATTAACACCCTGCACCATTTTGTCGGACCAGCGTTGTGAGTGCAGGCAAAGTGCAACATATTGACAAGAGGAGCTGACACAAGAAAACAACTGATGTTTATCTTGACAATGGTTGTCAGTAACAGTTTAAGCCATCCACCTACAATGTGGCAACACAAAGCTCACCCTAGTGACATTCACTGCTGAAGTAACTGAAATAGTAAATGCATAACCTCTCAGTTTCCACAGATCAAGAACATCCTGTGAATTTCACCATGCCGCTTACTCGAACGTTTGACATACCACCAGTACCATCAGGCCAGTTTGAAAGCCGTGACCTATTCCAGGGACAGTCTCAATGTATTCAGTACTTGGCCAATGTTTTCTGAGGCTCCAAGATCATCATAAATGGCAGACAGCAAGACCAAATCTACAAGGAGATGTGGGCTTGCTGAAGGACAGTGACGTGAAAAGGAATCATTGGCCAGTCAGTCTTGTCACTAAGACCTTTCCCAGTGAGGGTGGTAGAGTTAGGAAGATAGCAGTCAAGGTTATAACTTATGAGGTCATCCTTTTGGTGTCTAAGGACAAGTCCTAAGAACTAATATACAAACTTGGGACTTGCCATCTTTTATTTGTTGTACTTGGGTTAGTGTGACTTGATATCCTGAAAATGTCAGACAGGGAGGATTCTGTCTCCAGTACCATGGTCAATACTGACATCTAGTGGCAAAATGTATTATCACAAGTAGTATTACCACCCTTTTTACTTAGAGCTTGTAGAGTGGAAATAAAGTAAAGTGTGTCTACATTCTTTTTCATCTACTATCCTTGACACAGGATAGTCTGTAAGTTCAGATTCAGGCAATTAAGTTCTGTACATCTCAGAGCATTATTTACCCACACAGTGAAAATTTAGTCTCATTATTGTATTCATGTTTAAGTAGCATCTTTGGGTATTTGACAGCTAACTTAGTTAGCTTGGCAACATGAGATTTTTAGTATATTCGGCTATAGCAGCAGAATTCAGTTTACCTATTATTAAGAAAGTAACATGTAACTACTGATAGGATTTGTAGAGACACAATGTATGAGAGCGAAAGAAACCATTTAGGAATTATACCATTTTACTTTTTTATTTTTTTAACATAATACCTCAATTTTCAAAGGAACAAAAGTAATTGAACAATAGATTGGTGACCAGTTTCATGACCAGTTGTAGCCTGTGTCTTCATTACAAATTCAGGAAATAAAAGGTCTGGTCTGAAGTGTTAAATCTGCATTTGATAGTTGTTCATGGGATCATAACATTAGATTACTTCAACTTTTTTGTTGAAGTAGTCACACATACAAATATATGTATATGAAAATTATGACTTCTTTGCTTGCATGTTTATTTTTTATTTCAGATACAAGCCATGGATGGAATTACAAGCTATTGTACAAGCTACTTACTAGCAATTGGATGGAAAGTGTCTGCCTTGCTAATTAATGACATCATTGAATTAAAGGTAAGTCAGGAACAAACGGTTTCACTGCCTCCAACCTAGTAATAAAGTGGATTATAGTTACATAATATCTGGGAAACTTGTGCCCATCTTAGATAGCTTTCAAACAGCAATCAAAAAGGTTTAAGCTACACAAGTCAAACGTACCAAAAGCTTCAAGGAGTGCATGCCTTCTTTGGTCATTGTTTTGAAGGCTTGCTGGACAACAGCCAACTATACACACACACAAGCCATAAGTTTCAACCATAGTAAAGAGATGAAAATTGACAAATTGAAGGTTTTGGATGCCAGAGCTTGCTGCACAAAAGTAGAAAGAGCAACATCTATATAAAGTTTTTGCTTTTATGGCAAGTGGAAAAAGACATTTTAGGAACACCAGATTTACACCACATTTACTCCTCAACACCCCATGACATGTGAGAGCATAGGCAAGAGTGGTTCCAAAAGCACAGCTTGAAAGAAAGGGGCCAAAACACTGAGCACTGTAGGCATTAAAAGAGCAAGGGTTTCTGAGAACACTTTAAATACTCTGGAAGGTTCATTGAAGTTATAAAAATAGATCTTCCGTATAAAAGTAGAGGAACACAAAAAAAAAAACAAAACAAAAAAAAAAAACACCAAACCACTTCCATGCTCAAAGCATTTACAAATTCACATGACAGTTTACAGCAAATTAAAAAAAAAAAATATGTAACAGCTCCTTATCCAACATCAAAGATAAACAGACAGTCTACATCAGGGTTCCCAATTTCAGTCTTGGAGGGTCAGGGTCTAAAACTGTTCACAACGGACCCTGTTCGCCTAATGAACGGAGCAGAGAAATGGCCAAATTGTCCCAGACCCACATGATTGCAACAGGGAAACGCTGGGCTAATCAAAACAGCTGGATTCAAATCTAGTTACACAACCTCAAACCACAGGCAGCCATGTGTAGTGCTCAAGATGACCACTGTGTGGCATTGTGCACTGTGGCAATCTGTGTAGGGCTGCTGCCAGGATCAACAGTGCCAACATCACTGGTACCAGCAGTCCCACCAGCTGGCATATAGCTGGAAGGATTTAGGAATTCATAGTGCTGCACAGCTGGGGGCAGATGCCAACTTCCTTGAGGCCTGGGTGATACCTGGGAAGGCGACAGAGGCCGAGAGTAGTTGAGGTAAAAGGAGGAAGTCTGTGGTGGACTCTTCTTGAATACAGCATCTCTAAACTGCAGGTTATAAAGGTCTTGGGTCAGTATAGGTGCATCTACCTGGAACTGAAGGGGGGGGGGGGGGGGGGGACAATAAAACGTCAAAATCCTCACGAAAGGCCTCTGCCACTTTAAACACAGGCTTTAAAACAGTGGACACAAAGATAAATACTGGTAAAAGTTAAATACTGATCTCTACCTGAGAATGCGTCTGTGCATTTTGAATTCCAGCGGTGATGTACCTCTCCGACACCCAACTGTTGTCTTTCTGGTGCCTCTTTAATTTCATTCTGCGATTTTGAAACCAGGTTTTCACCTTTAAACGAGAAGAGTGTGAAGTTTAGTGGTCCATTCTCAGGAGACTACATAAAGCTAGCTAAACGAATTAAGTATACCTGTTTATAGGTGAGTCCAGTCAGTCCGGCTAGAGTCTTCATCTCCGCGGGGGTGAGGTACCTCTGCACGTTGAAGCGGTCGTTTAACGCGCTCATCTGTTCCTCAGAAAAGGCGGTGCGCGCTTTCGCCTTGCGCGTCTGCGCCATCGCCACCGGCTCAGGGGACTGAGCGACTGTGGACACCGCTGGCAAACCACCGTCTGCCTGCACCTTCATACACTCCGTAACTTCGGAGGCCGCTGACAGAGAGCTGGATACGACCTCGCAACCGTCGGGGCTGCCGCTGTCGGGCGCTTGTGCCTGCGGTTTTATATTCCAGCTGGGGATAACTTGTGCTGCGCAGCCTTCCCGACTGCTACCCGAACTCCAAGAATCTGGCGAAACACAGGCGTGCACAATAAGCTGTAAGCCACAACGAAGGTGCAAAGGGCAAGCATTAACATTTTCCGGGGAAAGTGCTGGCACTGAGGCCGAGAATATGCACATGCTGGGACATGTTATCAAACGCGAACAAGTCCCGTGCTGTAGTTACAACCATACACATTTAGTAGCTAAGCACTGTTAATTATATGGTCAGCTAATGAAATGAATTGGCAACCTGGTGTGTGGGCCTCAGAGTCGCTCGGCGTGTCACTGCCTGCTCGCTCCTGCTCCTTGTTCACTTGTTCAAACTGTACCCGATTGTGCGCGAGGAAAAGACGACCAGTCTGCGTGTGCGTCTTCGAGTCGGTGTAGTACGCGATTGAGCCCGGATAATGACCTTCAGAAGTTGGGTCGTTGTATCCCGGACTCCCGGGCGGTGTTTGAGAAGACGGCGGCTGTGAGGTGTAGTAACCGCTAGTCACACCTACAGAAGAGCCATAAGCCGCCTCTGCCCAGCTCACATTAGCATGGGTTTGCTCAGGTGTTTGAGGGTACATTAACCCATACGCATAAGCATGGTATGACGGACTGTAGTTGTAGCTCACCGGCACTTTCCAATCCGCCATCTCTGTAGAGTCAAAACCTAGTTAAACAGTTAAATGGACAAAATACTAGCAGTAGCAGCACACACCTTAAATGTATCCAGAAACCCCACTACTCTTACAGAGCAAGTACCCCTCAATCCAGCCGCACACCGTATCCACGAACCCCTCACATTCTCTACCTGAGCTTTTCAGCCTCATGATTGGAGGTTTATAAAGCCAGGTGTGTGGGTGGGTCACGTGAAGCCAGAAGATTAGTGTTCAGACCAATCAAAACTGAGTTAGCAGAAAACCACTCCCTTAAAACCAATCTCAGAAGTGGGAAGGTCTATGTGGTTTTGAAAAAGAATATTGTACACTAGAGTCGTTAAATAAAGACAGCTTATTCATCAGTGTAATCATTAGCGTAACTTTGACTGTGTTATCAAAAAGCACTTGTTTTGATGAAACGTGTCCTCAACATATTAATTACATTTGTAATAATAAAAAAAAAGTGTTGAGATTGAATAACATATTTAGTGGTAAAAAGAAGCATTGATTACTGGCCCATTTTAATGATCAATTTTTAAAATAGTTAAATAATTTTGGAACTGATTTTCCTTAGTCACATGGTTTCTTGCAGGGGAAATCTGATACATAGCTGTAGGACAAAGTTAAAAAGGAATGATCACATGCAATGCTACGTTCTTTTAAAAGTCTTTTAGAGCATAACAAGTCAAACACAACACAGCCTATGAAAATCAGTAGGCCTAAGGTTATTTCTAATAGACTTTTATAGAACTGGCAAAAAGTGTCACATTTTTAACGAACTAATGGATTAATTCTTTTGCTTAATCTGACATTGAAACTATATTTTGTTTACTTGTAAAAAAAAAAAATCCAGTGTCCTAAAATCCTACAATCCACCCACTCTGCAATCCTTTATCTTCTCTTGTATGGATCATTTAAACGTTAAATGTTATTCTATAACTAAGTGTGGTCTGTTTTTCTTTTCTTTTTTATTATAAGAGGACTGGTTGTTTCTGTTTGTGTTGCTGTATTATGAAGAGCACACTGATGACTGATTTGAATACATGAATGAGGAAAGTTTGCATTTTCTTTATCATGAAATGAATGGTTGGCAATGTACTTTTTGCTGCATTAGGTTGCTAATAATCCGATTAAATGTAAAAGTATGTGTAAATGATGAGCCTGTAAATGATTAGCATTTCAGAGTTAGAAGCAACTGTTGGAAAAGTTAGGGGTGTGGCAGTCCTTGCTTTACAATTTTCTGTCACTGAATCTTTTATTTGCTGTTTTGATACATATACCCCCCCCCTCTCTCTCTATTGTGTCTCTGTGTATTTATTACAATTACTTATTTATTTACCTATTTATTACTTGTTTATTTATCTATTTATTTATTATAATACGTATCAAGAACTAGGCATATGAAAGTGCCATTATACTGAACTCTGTGACACAACATACTTGTTTCAAATAAAAGATTGTTAAAAGTCAAAGTCTCTCTCTCTCTCTCTCTCTCTCTCTCTCTCTCTCTCTCTCTCTCTACACACACACACACAATACAATACATCTAACTTTCCCCCACTGTAGGATTCATGTTCCTTTGAGTTTTTCTTGATTTTTAATGGGCTTCTTTTCTCGTCCGTAATGAGCCTATTGTGTTCATCAATGTGGTTTAATGCTCTGGCATTCTGATGGTAAAATGGTGTACAAACAGCCTATCATCACCACATTGCCCTGTGCGTCTGCACATCGACGCGATTAACTTCAAAGCGGGATGTGCTATTGTTCTCGAAAGTTCGCGAAGCTTAATGCTAATCTCTGGGTGGAGTTTTTAAAAAAGATCTTTTGGTTTAAGCTAAAATGTAAGAGTGTAAGTAATAATTGTTTGTATATGAGATAAATAGTAATAGTATTACTAGTCAGTAAGTGCGCCCTCCGTGTCTGTAAGCGGCGCTGATTGTTGGTTGAGTGTAAAAGCTGCTGTCCCTTTAACAGCCCGGCTCGCGACTTCTTCCTTTCCAGCCCGCGTGCTGATTGAGTTCGGACTCAACTTTGCTAAGGGGCGTCTCGCGACTCTCAGCCGCCACTGGCTTTTCTCTCTGTCAGTTGAGTTCGCATAGAAAGGGTCGTTCAGTTAACATAAAGTGCTATTTTATACCAGTGTGATTGTGCGTGACTCGTTTTCTGGACGGTAATTCGGTCACACTCCTCACACTGCCTCTTCCACCTCGCCTCTGGCTCCTGTTCACCCGGTAGACCGACAGCTAGCGTGAGCGCCGGGTGCTGCCGGTTTCGTCCCAGCCGTGTAGTTATTACAGTAAGGCTATTATTCCAGCTAATATGTCTGAGGAACTAGAGCAAATTCTGTCTCAGCTGACACTCCCTGATAACGCGGCTATTCAAAAGGTATCGTGTTGTTGAACTATCAAGTTAACTATTACAGCTTCATGGATGACTAACTGCATTAACTCAACAGCTTTCAAAAGATCTGAGTGCTGATTTTCCATTTCAGGCCACTGCTCAGTTGAAACAGGCTTTCAAAGACCCGGCTATGATCCCAACACTATGCGCGGTTATGACCGGATCCACAAATCCACAGGTTGGAAACAGGCCAGCTATCTCTCCTTTCACTCCCCTCACTAGCACTAAATCCATGTATGCAGGCACGTCACGTCACGTCACGTCATCACGTCACATGTGGCTTCTCTCCCATTTTTAGATTCGGCAGTCAGCTGTGGTGATGTTGAGAATGAGAGTCAAAAAGCACTGGAAGAGAATTCTTCCTGACCACAGAGAGAGGTTAAAAACTTATATGTATTTTGACATCTACATTTACAAGTTAACACATCATATTAACAATTTATTTCATCCTTTAGTCTGAAAGAAGTGGTCCTGCAAGCTTTCCGGCAAGAAACCGAGTAAGTCTTTTTAAGCTCCAGGCTTTCAGGCTTTAGTTTTTTTATGAACAAGAAAATGTCGGTAAGATATTTTTGCAGTAACATTGCTAGTTTTTACATCCATGGTTATGTTTTTTCCCCCCCATTCTACTAAGGCACACAGTTCGCTACTCTCTCTCTCAGCTCAGCGCAGTGATGGTTAAACACGAAACACCCGACCGCTGGCCTGCGCTATTTACACTGCTGACTGAATCCACCAGCAGCAGCAATCCTCAGGACAGGCAGGTAGAGATCACATGAAAATGAATGAAAGGTCTCATGGATCATTGGTGTATATTATAAGAGGAAACGATAAACTATAGGCCAAAAATCATTGTCATGCTTATTAAATCACTCAGTGAGCCCTTGTAGCCTGTTCATGGCAATGGGATCATTCTGGAAGATACTCAGGATAGAAATATTTCATTGTTGATGAGTCAAAATAACTTTGTATTGATTTGCAGTGACCCTTCTTTCTAAGCGAAACGTTGACTTAAACCGTGACTGTTAAATGCTTGCAAGCATTTTTAAAACTGTAACCTGACAAAAATGTGCAACTTATTATTCCCACTCGTGCTAATGAATTGTCTTAAAGAAAGTAGTTTTATGATTAATGATCCACCCTATTTTTAAGACGTCGTTGTCTTTTTCTCCCAGGTGGGCTTGTTGCTGCTGAGCAAGGTTGTGGAATCCAACCCCGAGCCCTTCAAGTCCCACTACAGGCAGTTGCTGCAGCTGTTTGGCATTGTGCTCCAGGATGTAACCAACACCACTGCCTTGTACTATTGCATCCTCACCCTCACTGCCATCACAGCTTACACTGGCACAGAGGAGCTGGTTAGTTATGTCTTGTTGTTCCACAAAGCAAATGCATTTTTACTGGATTCAGCAAGACTGTTTAGCAAAACTCTTGCTTTTGAAACGAGTTCTCTCGGTGGTCAGATATCCCAAGCATAATGCTGTTAGTTTTGTCATGTGCAGACATTTACAACAAAAAAAAAAAAAACAGGAAAGTATTAGAAATTGTGATTGTGTGTGGTGTTTTACACAAGAGCATTTAATTTTGCTATTGTTCTCTGTTTTTCAGAACCTGATGCGCTCATTAATCCCGAAACTGTTGATTGCTCTAAAACACCTCATTCAGGCTGACCAAGTAAGAGTATTTTACAATGCATTCATCACCCTCCTTATTCACTTAAAGCATGTGCTAAGTACTCAGTTGAGCACTCATCTGTTCGCAGCTTGTTCATCCTATTCATTATTCTTAAACCTGTTTAAAGTTGCTGAACTTTTTGTCCTCTTTTGCTTTGTGTTGGGTTTGTTTGGCAGGATCAGGCCAGTGAGGCAATGGCGGTGTTTGATGAGTTAATGGAGAGCGAGGTCTCTATTGTGGTTCCACACATTACTGAAATTGTTCGCTTCTGTTTGGAGGTGGGTTTCAAGAATCTCCATTTTGCACACACATTTGTCATTTAATTCAGGTTGCTGAAGTAATATCTCTTTATAGACCTTACAGAAAATTATAACAACTTGTGTCTGAAGTAAAGTAGAGCAATACAGTGGCGCAGTTCTTCACAGTTCAGAGCTTCACATATCTCTCCATTTAATTTTGCTTCCAACCCCCAAAACATGCCAGTAGGTGGATGGTTGACTGTACATTGGCGTCAATGTACCGAAGGTGTGAATGAGTGTGTGAATGTCTAGTGCTTTGTAATGGACTGTCATCCCATCCAGGGTGTATTCCTGCTTTGTGCCCAGGGTTTCCATAATAGGCTTGGCTCCACTGGAGACCCTAACCAGCATAAATCAAATATGAATAAATAAATGAATTATCAGTACTATGAGTGATTTGGCTGTATATGAATAGATTCTTTTTTTTTTTCTTTGTCTTTAAGGTGAGCGCAGATGTTTCACTCAGCAATTCTCTGCGTGTCAAAGCGCTGTCTTGTATTGCTCTCCTCATTAGACTCAAGAGCAAGGTACCTTTACATACACTGTTGTTCCATACAAAGGCTAATGTAACATCAGTAGGAAGCGCTATGAAAATTTTGTATAGGAAGGTGTAACTGTTTCTTCTTCTTTAAGGCTGTGTTAAAGCAGAAGCTTTTGGCACCAATCTTGCAAGTGGTGTTTCCTATTTTGAGTGCAACACCTCCACCTGGAGAGGAGGACCCAGAGGATGAGGAGAATGCCGAAGGTGATCTTGACAGTCAGAGTCCTAAACACTTTGCTGCTCAGGTAACCCTTACACATTTCTACACTCGTATTTGCTGCATTTCCACCTTTTTGCTTTTGGAATATTTTGGTTACAGGGCAGTAACATGCAGTAAAATGCTAAACTTTTTTTAATAGTGCATAAATTCACACTCAGCCGCCCCTTCTAAGTTCCAGCATCCACCACACAACCCCTATATAGATGAGTTAAAAGTGAAAGAGACTGAAAAAATAAACCACTGAGCCAAAAAGTAAAGTAAAGTACTTTTACTTAGTAAAGTAAAAAGGAAGTCTGTGTTGTGTGAATTTTTATAGAACGTTCATCCAGTCAAAGCACAATACATTGATTTAATGTTTAAAAAAGCACAGACTGAAATAAAATCATATTCATTTAAAAAAAAAAAAAAATTCCCTTTAACCACCAAGGACAGAGGCAGAGAAGCTTTTTAAGAGCTGTTTGTCTCAAATTTGCAGGTGATCGACACAATGGGTCTTCATATGCCACCTGAAAAACTTTTCAACCAACTGGTAAGTAAGAACATCAATATATAGTGTCCTGTATTATCCTACCTTGAACATTCACAAGTTCCTATTAAATCACCTCTGATTTTAAATGCAATGGTGAATATTTAAGAAAAATATAGAATGTGAGGGAGATTGAGCTGCGGTAACATAAGAGCTGACGGTAATTAAAAGTAAAACCACGTTATTATGGCATACGTTGAACAAGGGTATGAATTCATTCTCTTCATTTAACCCATCCAAGCAGTGAACACAAACAAGTGAGAAGTTAGCGCACACGTACGAAGAGCAGTGGGCAGCTACATGCTACAGCGCCTGGGGAGCCTAAAGTGGCTCACTTGTTTTTTGGCCAATTCACAGCAACAAATATTCTGAACAAATATGAGAAGTTATTTCATTAATACAAATTTGGGATGGCTCCTCATATGGTCAGATTTTGTCTCTGAAAACTACAGGGTTTTTCCTGAACTGACATGTATGTTTCTCTTGTGTGTATCTCAATCACAAACTCTAGCATTTTAATGTCTGCTTACCCCTTAAACGTGAAAAGGGAAAAAACTACATTTAAATATTCCTCACTAGTCTAAAAGTACCATAAGAAAATAATGAACCATTGACCCAAAGAGGGTCATGATCACATCAAAGACAAATTATAATATTTTAGGTTTAACAGTTAATCAAAAGACTTGGAAGTTTACAACGAGAATTTGTGTAATGTGTAATCGCCAGAATTGGTCTCTTCAGTATTGTCAACTGTTTTGCACTTACATAGGTTTTTAAAAACACATTTGGTAGACTGAATGTTTTACAACCATATTTATTAAATTGACAACATGCACAGCATATTTGTTTTGCTGAAATATATTTGTATTCTAAAAATATGTATGTCAAAATATGTTACTCTAAGATTGTTTTTTTTTTTTTTTTTTTTTTTTTGGTTTTGGTCTGTTTTCCAAAATTCAGACACTACTTCATCTGATGTGGTTTCTCAGACCACCACACAAATATGTAATCAGTGACATATGGCTGTGCTATAAGCAGAATCAAATTTTTGAGTATGCTGCTGTTAGGAAATGATCAGTTTGGGAATAACCAGATGCAACTGGGTGATGTTGATTCCTTAATATCTTTATTTATCCTCTTCTCTAGATGCCCCTGACTCAGGCTTGCCTGGCCAGTGAGAATGCTTATGAGAGGAAAGGTGGTCTCATGTGTCTAGCAGTGCTGGCAGAGGGTTGTGCTGACCACATTCGTACTAAGTATAACGCATTCCATGTTTCAACACTTTTCACCACACAATGAAAGTAATGTCTGCTAAACTGTGTGCTCTTATGTAAGGATGCTGTCATCCATGTTGGAGACAGTGTGCTGCAGTCTGTCTGACAGTAACCAGGTAGTGCGCAGTGCAGGCCTTTTTGCTCTGGGTCAGTTCTCCGAGTACCTGCAGGTAAGAATGCATGTATTCACCAAGTGTTATGTATGTAAAACCATAGAGGCTTTATAGCGGGTGTCTATGTACAGTTGTAATGGGTATATCTACTCATGATGTTTTAAAGTGCAGTGTTTTAATGTGGCGCTTGCTTTGTCACAGTCTGAAGTCAGTAAATACCACGCACAGCTGATGCCACTGTTGCTGGGATACCTGTCTTCTCTGAACGAAGCCAGAATTGGCCATGTCACCAAGGCTTTCTATGCACTGGAGAACTTCATAGAGAACCTGGGTAAGAATGTGACATTCACTGAACAAGACAAAATGATCATTATTAATCACGGTGTTAAAAAATCTTCAGAGGACCAAGCACTACTCAGCAAAGAAAGGCAAGTTCATGAAGTAAGTGTTGTTTGAAGAGCACAATATCCATTGACCAAAGTGCTATATACCAAGTATTTTCCACCCGCTATTGCTTTAGATACTTGCAAACATGCATGTCCAACCTGAATTCCAGAAAAGTTGGGACGTTCTTTAAAGTTGAATAAAATGAAAACTAAAAGACTTTCAAATCACATG
>JAQQZR010000033.1:3614452-3625646 GCA_030068235.1 Notoglanidium macrostoma
TCCTACTCCTGGTTGGAGTCATCACTTGGAAACCACTTGCTCCTGTTAAATATGGCACCATATAAACTGCCTCAGCATACACCTAGAACTGTGAAGATGCCGTTGGACTGCTGTTGACATGAACAGTCTTGCACTTTAAACCTGACCCTAGTATTAAGTGTATTAGTTGTATTGAATTTAAACACTTTTGTGAAGCTGCTTTGTGACAATGTCTGTTGTTTAAAGCGCTATACAAATAAAATTGAATTGAATTAAAGAATGTCCCAACTTTCTGGAATTCGGGTTGTACATGCAAATTGTATGTGTATATGTACATATAAAATAAAACTTTTTAGGATCATGTGAGTAAAGTGGCTTGATTTAGGCGATTGGAAGACAGTTCAGGACAGGTTCCGATTCTAAGGAGATGATGTCACCATGTTTGGGTTGTGGTCTTTCATAGTTGTGCTAATCTGTAACTGTATCTCTGATTTTGATTGGTTTAAAAACACGAGTCGCCATGAGCCGATTAGTTTTCAACAGGCATTTCACATGGTAAGCGCTGAGCTACCATAATGAAACTTAAAGTATGCTCATCAGTGGTCTCTTTAATGTTCTGTATAACAAGTAACTGGCTACCGTGTTCTGTTTGTAATGGGAGCTTTTGGATATTGGTTCATTTCTACGACGGTAGTTAATGTTCTATTACAATTTAACTTTTGGGAAATGTGTTGCTTTTAGTGTTCAGCTCAGCTGACTTATGTTTTGTGTCTTTTGTATTTTAAGTGGCTAACATTTACCTGTTGTTTAAAACAGATTACAAACTAATCTAATAGTGTGTGCATGCTTCCTTCCTCTCTCCATCAGATGATGATATTCAGTCTTACCTGCCCACTCTTATGGAGACCATGCTGTCGGCCCTGAACGACACCGACAACCTTAAGCTTAAGGAGCTTGCTGTCAGTGCTATAGGAGCCATTGGTAATCAGAGTAGCCAAGAAGTAATATAAATGAATAGCTTTGTACTTTTGGTGCATTTCTGTCAAAATGTATCTCTGCTTTCTCTTGCCTTTTGGCGCTCTCTACTATTTCATTATTTGTTGAATTGTCTGCATGTCCCATCCCATCTAGATTAATGTATTTTTCACTTTCTTTTCTCTTAGCTAATGCTGCCAAAGAGATGTTGGTGCCCTATTTCCCTCCTGTAATAGAGAGCTTGAAGGGTTTCCTAACGGACACGCGAGATGAAATGAGAACACTGCAAACCCAGGCCTTGGGTAGGGAGTTTATTTACTTCTTCCTCTCTATTCTATTTATGAAATTATAATCTGAACAGCTCACTCTCCCTCCTTCTCCTCTCCACTCCTCTCTACACAGATACACTCTCTGTGTTGGCCCGCACTATTGGTAAGGATGTGTTTGGTCCATTGGCTACAGAGTGTGTGCAGCTAGGTCTGAAACTTACCGATGCTGTGGATGATCCAGATCTGCGCCGTTGCACGTATGAAGCTTTTCGATCTATAGTCAAGCATAAACTGCACAATTCTGGCATGACAGGGTTTTTTTTTTTTTGTGTTGCTACATTGTACGGGTAGCACAGTGTAAAAGAATAAAAGATGCCAAATCCACCAAGCTTTTGGAGATCAGTAAGTTTGACATTTAGAAAACATAATCCGATATTGTTAAGTGTGAGCAGTGTTGCAGTCTGATGTAACATCGGAAGCCTTGTTGGCATGGTCAGTTTTTATCAGTGGCTGTTGTTGCTCGATAACTATATTCATGGGTTATGAATGATGTTTTTGTTGTGACTTTCTGTTTGTATGTTCAGGTATAGCTTGTTCTCGGCTGTGTCCACAATCAGTCCAGAAAGTATTGATCCTCATCTTACTGCGATTACCACGTTGATGCTCTTGTCTCTAAAATCTACAGAGGGTGTGACGGTTAGTGTATTCATTCCACCTGTCGGTTCTCCTACAAAAATGCTCGATGCATTATGCCAGTCTGATAGACGTTCCTTAAATATAAAGTTTTTTAGAAAAGATTTCTGAACTCTGGAAACGTTTAGATTTAGTTGTTATCTAATACAATAGCAGAAAATGTAACCTTCTGAATTGCTTACCATTAATTTATGGAGGGCTGACTAGACAAGGCTTGAGATATGTGTGGAAAACAATAGTGTCTTTAGCACAAGAGACTCAAAGATAAGCCATGATCCACAGTTAACTGAACAGAATGGGTTTTCTTTCAGAGTCCTTATTTATAAATACAAAAGTAACACGCACTGTAAATGTAAGAATTACTACCCAAGACAACATACAGTACCACTGTTTCTCTCCTCACAGACTCATCTAGAGGAGGACAAGCAGTTTGTTCTCTTGGATGATGATGATGATGATGATGATGATGATGATGAAGGTGATGCGGCATTGGAGGAAGATGGAGAGAATGAAGTGGAGGATATTGCTGGGTGTGTTTCTTTTCAGTCTTTGGTGTTTTCTCTTGTTCAATTGGGTACTATGAAAGCACACTGACTTTATAGCTTTCCTTCACTGTAGCTTCAGCGTGGAAAATGCTTACATTGATGAGAAGGAGGATGCTTGTGATGCCTTGGGGGAAATTGCCTTTAACACTGGGTACCAAAATTTCTTTTGCTTTCCTTTAACATAAAAGAGCATGCATATGAAGGCAGTGTATGTGTGCATGTACACATCATTGCTCTTTCCATAAAAACAGCTGATTGAATGTTAGGGGTGTGATAAATTTACAGGGATTGTGCACACATCCTTGCATAATCTCTCTCTCTCTCTCTCTCTCTCTCAGTTCTGCTTTTCAGCCCTTCCTGGAGTCAAGCTTTGAGCAGGTCTATGGTCTCTGTGATGTACGTTGCTGACAGATCTTCCCTTAAGCCACTCTGCAATAATGTGTATACTTGTGGCACTCACACACTGATGTGTTAATAACATTGAAGTACAGTTGCTCTATTACAATCATATTTTAATCACTGTAGCAGTGCATGAGAACCTAGAGACTTTTTCATTTTGTGTGGCTCAAGTAAATGTTGTGTGTGTTTGAGTAATAATTTTTGATGTGCATATCAGTTTCCACATGAGAACGTGAGGAGAGCAGCCTTTGGTGCCCTCGGCCAATTCTGTCGAGCTCAGCACAAAGTGTGGCAGGAAAATCCTACTGAGGCTAATCATCAGGGTATATCTCATACACCTTATACCCCTTTCTTATCTCCTTTTCTGCATCATCATTTACACCCAATGCCTCTTCACAGTTTACCCTAACCCCTGCCTTGTCTATTCATTTATGTAATTCTTAGGCTTTGGATAGTGATTTAGAGAATCTGCACTTAATTTTTTTCTTTTGACCATCATCTGGACGTGTGTTTGTATGTGTTTGTAGCATTACATAAACTGCTTGACGTGGTAATGGCCTGCTTCCTGGAGGCAGTGAAGCAGGAGCGTGAGCGACAGGTAGTCATGGGAGTTTTGGAGGCCATGAATAGCATCCTCAAGTCATGCAAGGGGGAGGCATTGCAGACACCAAACCGATTGGCCGAGGTCAGTCATGCCATCCGAGATGTGTTGAAGAAAAAGGTGAGGATAACCAGCTTTTGAACTTTACTAACAATTGATTGCCCTTTTTCACGATGAAGACTGAAGACTGCAGTCTGAATTGGGGGAGTATTCACTATTGGAATAATATTTATATTTTCGTGAGTACAAATGTTCAAATTTTTAAAATCCCACATTCTACTTTCATCATCTGACATTGTTACATCAGCAAATGACCGGCAAATGAATCAACACAAAGTTGACTGGATCTCTTAAACAGTCTGGAAGGTCCCAGAAATTTATGATGACTTTTAGAAGCTTCTGATTGGCCAATTGCCATAATTCAGAGTTAATTGGAAGTGGATATGACCGTATTCAAGGTAAAGTGCCTTTATACCCATGATCCTATAGGAAAATCCAAGCAACATGACCTCAGAAAAAATTGTGGACCTGCATAGGTCTGGTTCCTACTTGGGAGTAATTACCAAACAACTTAAATTATCCCAAGCCTTTGTACAAACAACTGTATGCAAACATAAAAATCTTGGGACCAAATAGACTCTACATCTTTCAAGAAGGAAGTACAAATTGACTTCCAGGTATGAATGAACTTTTGGTACCTGATGTTTCTAGCTCCTTCATCAGTTCTTTTAGGTCCAAAGCATGTACATGATTAAAGAGTTCTGCCTTGCCATGGCCTGAAAAGCTGTCATGCAAGGAAGAAGCCCCTTTCATCCAAAGACTACCATCCCATATGAGAAGTGTGGGGTGGCAGCATTATGTTGTGGGGATGTTTTGCTGGAAATGGGACTGGTGAACTTCAGAAAATAGAAAATAGATCATGAGGAAGGCAGATTAATAAGAAATACTGAAGCAACACCTCAAGACATAAGCCAGAAAGTTAAAACTTGATCACAACAGTGTACTTGAGCAGGACAATGAGATTAAGCATACCTATTAAAGGTGTAACAGTGGCTTAAAGATGATAAATTTGTAAGTATTGGAGTGGTCATTAAAATCCATGACCTGAATCCTATAGAAAATTTGTGGACTGAATTAAAGAAGTGTATCTGGGCAAGGAGACCCAGAGACTTGCCTTTCACCAGTTCTGTTTGGACGAATGACCAAAATGTCTGGCAAAAGATTTGTGAGATGCTTGTGGAAGGCACGCCCGAGGGCCTGACTCCGATACAAGGGACACCAAATACTATTGAAATATGTATAAACTTTTGACTGTCTGAAAATTTGATATAGCAAACAAATTTATTTTTGGTGTCCTCTCTCTAGTGTGGGATTAACAAGTGTGTTTGTGTCAGATAGATGAGCACAAAGGTGTTTTGATCGTGTGGGAGTCAAATAAGCCCATGTCCCCGGGATGAGATGAAGTGATGGAGCAGCCCTCTTGTCTAAGGCCTTTTTGAACAATATGCTGCGAACAGAACATTTTAATTTTGTTTTGTTTTCTTTAATGTGTTTTTGTGAACTTTTTCATGAAATACATTTCATCAAAGAACAATTTTAAGTGTAGATTTCAGGAATAAGAAGCTCTATGGCTTCAATAAAGAGCCACAATATTGTTGTACACATTTATATTTGAATATTATGTTACAAAATAAATTTGTCCTAAGGTATCCCATGTAAGGTCTAAGGTGGTGTTGGTTACTTTTAATGACTGGCACATAGGTATATTTTAAGTATGTAAATCAGTTTAACCCAATGCAGTTGGATCTGTCTCACTCTCCCTGTTTTACACAGACTGTTTGTCAGGATGGAGGAGGGGATGAGGGAGACGATGAAGAACAGCAGGTTCTTGTTTGCTTCCTATTAGACTCTTGCATCAATATGTGTCTATATGTTAGCAAATGAAAATTAAAGCCAGGACTGCTCAGTCACTTTGAGGTCATGGAGATATCTGACTTTTTTTTATTCACGTTTGTATTAGGCCGAGTACGATGCGATGCTGCAGGAGTTTGCTGGGGAGGGAATTCCTATCCTTGCTTCAGTTGTACCAGCAGAAAGCTTTTATACTCATCTCAATGACCTACTGCCCTTTATTATGAACAAAGCTGTGAGTCTTTCCCTCCCTTTCCTTGATGAAAATAGTCCACCAGTAATATGTGTTCCTTATCCATGTTCCTGTGCCCCTCTTTCTTTCCCCTGGCCTGCAGAAGCCTTCCTGCACTGTGGCAGACCGCTCCTTCTCTGTGGGCACGCTTAGTGAGACACTGCACTCACTGGCTGGTGTGTCTGGAGGTAGGGCTGTCGCAGGAAAGTTGTCCAATCGGCTGCTGCCAGTGCTTGTGAGTGGTGTTAAAGACAGTGATGCGGAGGTTCGCAATAACGGTGTGTTCGGCTTGGGAGCTCTAGCACAAGCTGCTGGACCGATCATCTCCTCGTATCCTTGACAGTATGTAGTGCAGATTACCATCATTTCTATAGTTCTGCATGTGAAAAATCAGTTTTGGTTCTGTATCACTGGTTTTCTTTAACATTTTGCTACAGTGATTACCCAATGATGCTGTCTCTCTTTTCTAACCTGCTGGTCAAAGAGTCAGACAGGAGAGTGATTGATAATCTGTGTGCTGCGCTTTGCCGGATGATCATGAGTCACATGGAAGGAGTGCCACTAGAGCAGGTATTGGAGAAAGGCATGTCGGCAAGATTATAATGGTCAATCGTAATCCTTGGTGATGCCAAGCACATTAAAGTTATCTTGTACACTAGATTACATTTGCCTTTTGTGAGCGTGATGACGCAATTAAAAAAAAAAATGTAGGGAACTGCTTGTAATAAATTAAAGGTGGGGTAGGGGGCTTCTGCATTTTACTGTAGTAAAAGGAATATTTTGCAATATCGTTCAAAGTTCTCTATGGCTGAGCAATATAATCACATACTGATATTGTGATAAATGACATCGCAATATGCTTTTCTGAATTATTACTCCTCAACTGTTATACTGGCAGTGGACATGGATCTGCTTAATATCTTTGCTTTGCAAAGTTAACACAATGGCAGAACAGTGTTAAATAATTTGCACTGAATATAATAAAATGGCTTTTAAAAAAGCAGGGGAAGACCTGCTTTATGCATCTGATGCTAAATTGATCTCTGATGAATATCCACTCGTAAAATAACCAGTATCATCAGATTTGGAAGACATAGCTTTGCAAAAAACAGCAATGGACAGTTAAATTGGCCAGTGACTACATTATTC
This sequence comes from Notoglanidium macrostoma, assembly GCA_030068235.1. Lineage (NCBI taxonomy): Eukaryota > Metazoa > Chordata > Actinopteri > Siluriformes > Auchenoglanididae > Notoglanidium > Notoglanidium macrostoma. Next base: position 3,621,206 of record JAQQZR010000033.1, read on the forward strand.
AAGATTCAAGATCCTTTATTTGTCACATGGATAGTCCAAGTACAACACACATTGAAATGTGTCCTGAAATTATGAGGATGTGGTCGCTATAATGTGATAAACATTCTGTTGTACTAATTAGGGCAAACGGAACAAAACTTCAGTTTTTTTATATTTACATTTTTTTAAAACTGTAGTGGCTGCAGCAGCAGGAAGCTATCCAGTCAAATCTGAGTAAGCACAAATAGACCTCTCTAGGCCTCAACTGTACATGGAAATAGAACTAGTTTGTAAGCTTTGTAATTAGGTTAGCTTGTCCATAGTCTATGATCCTGTGAACACACATTTGATGCCAGCTGTGGGAAAACCGCTAGCTATCATTATTTATCCTGCTCTGTTTTACCACCACTGAGTTTATCCCCCTTCCACATTAAGCCCTGCTCATGGTGAAACTCAATATTTCTGAACCTTATTACCAAGGGCCAATCATTGAACACATCAGTTGCAGTCAGTCAACTGTAGAGTGCTCAGAGGTGTAGTAGTTGGTCAGTTGAATAGCCTAAGCCATATCGGGTTTACACAACTGATTTTAGAAAGGTCTTTCGATGCTGTTACCTATGAGGAGACTGAGAATTAAACAGGAATGCAGACCAGGGAGCAAAATCAGGTCCTTTGAGCTCTTTTGGTACAGTATAGCTGAAGATGAATGAAAATGAACGTATAAGGCCATCACTGTGTTTGAAATGGTACCAGACTGAAGTAAACTGAAGAGTAAGAAATGTCCAAGTTACTTGATGATAAGAAATGAAACGGCAGGTGTGCTGTTATTAGGAAATGATCAATGACAGGTGTGTGGAGGATAATTACCACCACAGAGTTTTGTAACAAAGGTATTGTGACGGCATGTCCCAAAGCGTTTTATTCCATTTAAAGACCAACTGAATTCTGTGTTGCCATCCAGTCAGGCTGGATTGAAATTACTCCTTCATGATACAGGTGATTCCTGCTCTTCTGGATCGTCTCCCTCTGAAGGAAGACCTTGAGGAAAATAAGACTGTTTACAGCTGCCTGGCTTTCCTCTACTCCCATAACCCAGCACTGGTAATGACCTGTTCTGATCTATGAGGCTCTCCTTTTTTCTCCTGTAACGCTGTTTTAGTATATTGATCTCTTTTTGTATTTATCACTGTAGGTTGTTCGCCATATGAAGCCAGTCCTGTGTGCTACAGCACAAGTATTAGGAACAAAGGATATTGATGCAGGTGAGGGTGCTGGGTTTCTTGTTTCCTTTAAGGGGCGCTTTCTTGTTATTGTTATTGCTGTGTGCTCATTCAGTAGGTATGTTTTAGTTCATTTTGTGTACTGCATGTTTTGATTTTCAGACACGCAGAACACCCTTGTCATGTTGCTCAGAGACCTTGGCCAACGATACTCCCAGGAATTTGAGAGTGCTGTGATGTCACTTCCAATTGAGAAGAGAACAAAGATGACCAGTTGTTTGATTGTTCCACAATCCTAGTCAAAGCATCCACTACGTGAAAAGGAGCCAAAATTCATATAGGATTTTTTTTGTTTGTTTGTTACAACAGACCCTTCACACTTCCCTTTACTAATTTGTTTCACAGTGTTATAACTTATTTCAGTTTTTTGGTATTTGTAAAAATGACACTTCTTTTATTAACTATTATTGTGGCTTGTTTTGATAACACTCATGAAACCCTATACTTTGAGTATATTTGGAGGTTTGAACCCATTTTGCAATGAAAGATGCATTTCTTAAATGCGCAGCATTTTTCTCTAGACGATCACTCGGCATATTGATTCATCACTTCTGCAACTCGTGATGTTTATATAAAGAAAAATATATATATTTGAGAGCATTTAAATGTATAGCTCTTGCTCCGATGAGTAGTTTCGCAAAACCTGTTCAGAAGTTTATATTCTTGCATATTCCCAGTTTGTTATGGAGTGAACAGTTTAATCTTCAGTAAAAAGGCAATATGCTTTAGTTTTGTATAGGAAGAAGTAAGCAGTTGTTTCTTCTTAGTGTTGTTTGCTGCTGTTAGAAACTCCTTTATAACATGTTAATTTCTTCAGGATAATCATTACTATTGTTCCATCTTTCCAATGTCATTATCTTTTGGAGAATGCTTGAGGATCTTGCACCTAAGCAAGGATTCCTGAAATACAAGCATGTCTGTATTTAACCAGTGTAGCAATAAGAAGCCAATTCATATCTAAACAGGTCAAAATAACAGTATGATGTTGGTGGGTTATATCAATTTGATACTTGTCTATGTTCATTCCACTGCAATCTGCTCTTCTGTCTTCTCCTTTGTGGTATGGGATTGTGTATCCAAAGCCAGAGTCATTTCCACCAGCTCATTATTAGCTGCAATAAAAATGTTTAACTGGTCAAAAGTAAAATTCTGCAGGATCATACTGATAAATTGCACCTTGTGGTCTTCCTGTGGGGCTTATCAGATCTACTGACTAAGAGGCTGTGTGTGTGGATGGTTATTTCACAAAAGGAAATGCAAATTTGTGACTTGGCACCACTGAAATTATAGGGTGAGCTTAGTCTAAAACTTAATAATAGATAGCGGTCTTGATTTCCTAACCTGGTTGAGAGTGTGTCCAAGGCTGGAAGGTGATGCTGCAGCGGCAGTATGAGCGGTTTGTGTGTGACACAGTGCTGTAGAGAACCTCTTGGCATTTGGTTTGACCTGGCAGTTGTGCTTTCACTCGTACTTCCAACACCGACACTTCCTTCTCCTTAAGTTTCCCTGATCTGCTCCTCACCTGTGTGCGCTTGGTGTCCACCCACACCACACGCTCCTTCACTGCTGATCTACATATCAACACAATTATTCTTCACAAACTATTCACACTGACAGAAAACTGAAGCATAACACACACCGCATGATAAACCGTACAAGGTATTTACAGTATGTTAGGATCATGATGGATGTTTCATACGTCATCTGCTGAATCGAGTTAGTTGTGATCATGATTTCCCCTTAGCATAGTTTCATTTCATATTACACTGATTGCTTTCTTTTGTTATACATTGCAATATTACCAAGCCATACAGCCTTCATTTAGAAGATATTAGTATATATTGTCCATTAACATTATCTATTATCATTAAAATTATCCAGAAACATAGATGCAAATTAGTAACATATTGGCTTTATCTTAAGGACTCACTCATCAATACCCAGATCTGCGAGTGTGGTGTTCAGGAAAGGGAAGACCTGTTCAGGATTCATCACCTCAACGGGCAGACACACACACATGGGAATCTCCTTCTCCATTTCACTCCGTATCATTTTGTCTTCTCGGGGGGATTCAGAAGATTTTTTGACAACGTTATTGTCTTGCTGGATGTCCTGAATGCCACCTTCTTCCTGGGACTCGTGATCACTCTCCTGGCCTGCCAGCTTGTCTTTGCAGAAACACACTCTTTTATAGTCCACTTCTTCTGTTGTCCTTTCAGAGATATTTTCCCCTCTACAATCAATTCTTCTTATACGTGTTGTATCAGAAATTAAAATTGTTCTTCAACAGTCTTCTTTTGTATGTGGCAGATCTTTGAAAAGTTGAGCTTTCTTTCTCCTCTTCTTGTTTCCCTACTTGGAGTGTGTCAGGCTGTGGAGACGTTCTTGGAGAGATGTTCCAATTTAAATGGCCCTCGCGAATGCGCACAATGTTGAACTAGACTGTGAAGTCTACTAGGCTGTCAGACACATAACTGAAAGTGCAAAATGTTATTGTTGATTTATGTTGTTGGGCGCTTCTAGTTGACACTGGGCTTGTGCTCATTCCAAGGGGCTTGCTTCATAACAAAATAAGTTACTCACATTTTCTAATGAGACATGCATTGCCTTTATGTAGCTTGTTTCTACATTTTTAGTGTGCTCATTCTCTTTTTCATAATTTATGGGTCTATATCAACACTTGATCACTGTGATGATGTACAGAATAACATTATAAATAAAACAGGTTTATTCATGATTACATCAGTGATATAATCTAAAATTAATGATTAAACTTTCATACTTAAGGATATTTGGTTCTAACACATAGGATGTCCTCAACTGAATTTCTAAGAATTTTTCAGTTCTATGTTAAATCCAAAATGTACTAGGCATTATGATGGAGCACATATAAAATTTACCACCAAAGTGTTTGCAGTGAGTGTTAGAGTATGTGCTTCTCTCTTAACACTTTGAAATTTGAACTGAATTGTGTTTGTGAAGTTTGAGAAATAGACATTTATATGTTTACTGACTAACGTATTTAGTCATGTTTAGGTTTGCCATCCATTATCTATACCGCTTTATCCGTCTGGGTCGCGGGGAAGCTGGAGCCAATCTCAGCAAACTTTTCGGGCGAGAGGCGGGGTACACCCTGGGCAGGTCGCCAGTCCACCACAGGGCCAACACAGACAAACAGCCAC
>JAQQZR010000033.1:3625746-3640218 GCA_030068235.1 Notoglanidium macrostoma
ACGTGACTAAATGCGTTATTGTCAGTAAACATATAAATGTCTATTTCTCAGAGTTCCTACGTGATGCAGTAAAACCATAACTATATTTGTGCATACCCAGTAGGTACCCGTCACAATCAGCACAAACTTTTCAGGAAGCAAGACTTTTCAAAAAACATTGTTGTGCAGTGTAATTGACTTCATGTTAAAGCTATAGAGTTTCATGCCATACAATTGTACTTTTTGATCATATAACACAGTCATACAAATGAGTTGTCTGTAATCACACAGTCCAGTGTCATCCAAATGAGGATGGATTCTCTTTTAAGTCTGGTTCTTCTCAAGGCGTCTTCTTAAAAAAAAAATTCTTAGATTATAATTTAATTTTATTTTTTATTTAATTTTATTATTTGTTTATTATTTTTTATTAGAACAAACAGTTCTAAACATATCATTACCAGATAAAAGGAGAGAGTAAAGCCAGCAAACTCTCTCAGGGAAGCTGCGGAGACGGAAATAGAGACAGAGACAACTACATATCAACCACCCTAGGCTACCTTTCTCACTGAAGCCTCACCACCACCTGCCTTTAATGGCTTGCTATCTTCTGCTGGAGTGTAGATTGTAATCACCCTCTAGCCTTGCCGAGTTCCACAGCCTGACCTTATTTACAGGTTGTGTTTTTTAACAATGTAATTGCTACAAGAACTGGTAAAAAAAAGTCAATAGGAATTATAAAGGATTAGGCTTAAAGAAATATTAGAGATTACAAATATTTATTTAGCAAAGAGACAAAATTTCACATAACATATCTGCTCCTGATTGGTTAATCAATACACATGATTTTTTTTCTTTGGTGAAATGCAGCTACTCATATGTGTACATGTAGCAGGAACGTCTCCCATCATGTTTCTTTTATAAATTCCAAAAGAAGTTGAGCCTACTGAAAAAAAACAATAAACTAATAGGATACCTTTCTTTTTTTACTGTTTCTTTTTTAATAAAACATTATGTATTTTTTGCAGTTGCAAAGCCACATGCACACAACTATACAAAGTACTTTTTCCTGCTATCTCAAAGAAAATTATTCTGCATGTTGAAATGCACATTTAAAAATTGTCACTGTAAACATGGCTTCAACAGAAAACTCCGAACAAGTAAGTTCATGCTTTGACATTAATGAAATTTATCAGAAGGCATGCATCTGAATGTTACTATGACATTACAATGCAGTTTGGTGATGCAACGCAGTTTACAATGCAAAGTTCTTTAAAATGAAAAAAGGTGCTTAGTATTATTGTCTTTTTAGATGTATCAAGTTTAACGACATAAACAAAGATGAAACCAGACAGACACAAAAAGATTCATTAATTGAAGCCCAAATCTCCGGTCCCATAAAACTTCAGTGAGGTGTGTATGGTCTCACTGGTGGAAGACCAGTAGAAAGAGAGAGATTTGTTGTTTGGCACTGGTGTTTGTGTTTGTTTTGTGCTATACGATGTTGAAGACCATCGAGAGATACTGCTCATAGGAAACCTGGATCCAGCCATCCTGGTCTGTGTCATATCGCCTGAAGACATCAGTTAACCTCTGATTGAATATATTTGGGGTAGAGAGAATAGAAAGACAATTCATTTTTTAAATATATTAGCTCTTTTAAGTGACAAAGCTAAATAAGCAAATGTGATTTTACATGGGTTTTTACCTGTAGTACAATGCAGCACTGTATGAAGTCATCAAAAGCTACCTGTCCTTTTCTCTGCCGGTCAAACTTCTCTATCAGAGTGTTATAGAACTGATCTGAGAGACGATACCCTGTACAACGAGAGGAACATGAATCCCAAACAACAGTGGCAGGTATTGAGTGCATCACAAACACCAGAGGTTCACCAGAGGTATTCACGGAACAAGTTTGAGAAGTTAATTAAAAGAATTAAATACATGGTGATACAACCTAAAAAACATGTTTGAGCACAGTATATTACTAAGCTTTGAGAAAATAAAATACAAGAACTTCAAAATTATAAAAACAATTTCATAACAAATATTCAAAGGAAATTAGGAAAAAAAAAAAAGAGAGAGAGAATGAATTGCGCTTTTCTTAAAATTACTATTTTCCTGCATTTCATTCAAATGGTAGCATGTACACTAGAAATTTTAAATAGAGCCTATCTGCCACACTTTGATATATAAAAGTGATAGTTTGTGCCACATTTTTAATTATTTGCACTTCTATTCTTCTATTTATTGTTCAACTTTTACATTCATTACAATGTAGCTACAGGGTATATAAAAAGTCAGGAACCAATGGGAGTAAAACCACACATAGTTAATTTATTATTTACAACGTATGGGCTACATGATCACCCTTATGCGCTACACATTTTATCAGCCACTGTATCATGTTTTTGCAGATCGACATATTTGCTCAACGTATTATATGTAATAAGCATTTATCCATTTTTTTTTTTTTATATTCTCCTAGGAAATTCTGCCAGAGCATGATTCTATATAATGTTAAGGATTTAACATGTAAAATGTAGGATTTTACATTGAACACTGATCCAGCTAACACAGTTCAAAATGCATAATGGGGGACTTTACTTAATATTTACAATTCAGTCATTTTGAACTGGCATGCCATGCTTTAAATTGATTTCTAAACCACTTACTCTTTCAACGGCAGTTTAAGCGTATGCCAAATAAACTAAGCAACATCCCATGGCATGATATTAATCTATTCCACTGGTCTGCTCCTTTTTCTGATAAATAAATGAGCATTATTTTGCTTACCAAATCCAGTGAGAGCCTGTTTCAATTCATTCTTGTCAATGAACCCTGAGTTGTCTCGGTCGTAAGTGCGGAAGATGTTCTGCCAGTCTGTGATATACTTCCATACACCAGCAAACTCATTAAAGTTCACTCCGCCTTTGTTCTCTCTGTCAAACATAGCTGAGCAAACATAGAAGAGAAAGATATGGATGAGAGTTTCACTTTTCTCTTTGAATGTATAAGTGGGAAAGTGAATATGTGAGTGGGTGGGTGCATGAATGCATGAGTGAACAGGCAGTGAGTAGGTGTGAGAGTTAAATAATACAATAATAGTAGAAAAGTAATTGGGCGTGTGGGTGTTTATGCGACTTGATTTGTTGCAAAGGGATGGTTTAGGCCCAGAACCAGATTCAGTGATAGAACTAATTAACTACAGTGCCCATAAAACGGCTTGAGAGCTATGAATTGATTTTGTATGCCAATTTATTTCCTTTGAAGTCAGAGAGGGACCGTGTCAAAGGGCTTGGCTAACTTCCACAACAGTTACTTCCAATTCCAGATATTCCAATTCTAAAGAAACCCAACAGATAGTAAATGGGGTAAATAACTACCCCTTTGGAGACTGCCTGTGCACCAGTTTGCCACTTCCTGCATGACATTTTAGACGGCCCAATCAGCGACCAAGGGATTTTGTGACCGCTTTTCGCAGTGAGAGTTTAAAGTGCTGACTTCAGTCTTTAGCTAGAACTTTGTTTGTTCAAAATATGATGAATTTAATATCGTAAAAACTACATCTAATATTTTGTACACTATAATTTGCGCATACACTAGCGCAAAAACACTCGAATCAGCTTATCCTAAACTCTGGGTCTGTGTTTTCTAATTTTTGTTCAGTTTTCGGTTTACTGTATTGAAATAGTTGAAAATTTACCATCTCATCATATTGTCCAGGATGTGCTGAAACAAAAGATATATAACACTTGCATATTACAGAACACTTGCACACTTGTTTAAGGCTTCATTTACTAGACCACATGAAGACCTGGAATGAAGCCAGACAATAGAAAATTGTCACATTATCTTAAGCAATTAATTTATAATTAATGGGTATACAAAGGTTGCAACTTTTAAGTTAGACAGACTCAAACTTTCCTCCCATGAGTTTTTGAGAACTTGTACTCCCCAGGCTAAAAAAAAAGCCCTGGTCATAACAACAGTAATAATTAGAAGGGCATTCAGAGAGCGAAGACCTCTACTGAGGACGACAGTCGACTCTTCTATGACGTGCAAATCTGCAACCGCAACTCCAAGGTCAAATGGCATAGCTTGCAACATTAGCAGAAGTGAAGCTAATTTTGTGAAATGGATCTGCTCCAAAATTTAAGGGGTTCTTCCTTGGCCCATACCATACCCTGCCACCAAGTTACATAGAAATCCATTTGTTGGTTTTATGCAATCCTGCTTACAGACAAACACACTGCACCAAAAAATAACCTTCTTGGCAGAGGTAATGACGCCATAGCCTAAAAATAACATAAAAATTAATTATCAGAATTGTCTAATTATTCCGTAAATAATATAGCCACGTCACAGTAAACGCAAAGCTCAAGAAAGGGTAGAAACACCCAATTTTCAAGCATATTACCTAGAAAACCAACTACAATATCATCACTAAATGCATCCACCCAAAACAAGACAACAGCTCCTGGTTAGAAACTGAATCCCAAACAAACAATATCACTATCTGCCATTTCTGTTGTTCCTAATCAATACAGCAATAAATCAAAAGCCCAGCTTCACCAATACAGTAATCGCCACCACTCTAAAATCTCCCCAACTCTAAAAGCTTTCATTTTTTTTAAACCACTTGTTTAAGCACACACCTATATGGCACAATCCAGATTATCAACCCGGGGGGTTGGAAAAAAAGAAGCAAACAATGTTGTTATTTACAATTGATGCAACAAGCATACGAAGAATCCGTCTTGTGAGCTCTAGTGAGCCACAGGTGGAGATGGAGGAAGGCTAGAACACATTCCCAGAAGTCCATGCCAGTTTATTTTAGTGTTCACAGGCCAGAGTAGAAGAACTGATTATGTCAGCACATGCGCTCTTGTATTGTGTAAAACTAGTAGATGAAACCATTTTAAAACCCTGAAAATTACAAGTGCTCTTCCTAAAGACCAGGTGATTTATGCAGATTACCCAGGCTTATTTCCAGTGCAAATGACTGAGAAAGAGTGCATTGAATTGAAGAATGGGTAAAGATCAGAAGATCATAGCTACTACACAGTGAGAAAAAAAAAAAAAAAGATTTTATTATGTGTTTTTGTTGCTGGCTATTTGGGTACAGTGTCAAAAATCACTCCATTAAATGGAGGTGGATACAATAACTAAACATGTATCACTTCACTTAAGACAGCAGGAGTGGTAGAAGCAAACCACAAAGAATCTACTTGATCGGCCACTGTTCAGAGAGCCATTCAGTCCCGTTTGATTTAATTTTTGAACTCAAGTTGAGAGACAAACAGGAGGCAGAGGATAGCATTCAACAAACGTGGAGACAACGAATTGTATTCAAGTAGTTTAAGGTAGCGTGTATATTCATTTAAAAATATACAAAATTAACAATCAATGCTGAGCACAGCTTCAAGTATTATAATTTTGTTCTTGTGCTTCCACTGTTAGCCAATATTCTTTTCTCATTAGAATACATACCCAAAACCCCATGGTGCAGCGAAGTATGAAAGTTACAAGAAAAGTAAGAGAAGTTGACAGGAAAATCGAGGGAAATAATTGCTCCTCAAGAATGAGCCAAGGGCGGGCCCCATACCTGGATTTGCCCTGGGCCCCCAAATCATGAAATCCATACCTGGATTTGATGCATCAAATTTTTTTTAAATGAGTAATTTAAATAATTTTTGAATAACGTATTGAGAATGGCTCCATGTTCCTTGTTTTATCTGCGCTTGATGATTTCTGCACTTACTTTATTATGAATGTATGAGTTCTACATATGCATTTTCAGCCCTACTTGCTTCTCAACAAACATTTTATCCCCTTTTATTTTTTTTTTCAGAAATAGCAAATGAACCAAATGTTTCCTTGCGAATCGTATTCAGGAATCGACATAACAGATGTGAAAGCACTCAGATATGCCTCAGTATATCCAAATACTCACTCAATTGCCATATATTAAACACACAAATAGCCATACACCAACTGTGCATCATTACCCATTGACAATCATGGCCAGTGGAGCCTGTGATGCTTTTGTAGTCATATAGCGTTTGATTTTGGATGGGGAATAATTACAGACACACAGAAATAAACTCAAATCACATAAGGAAAGGTTTGGAATGGGAATAATGTGTAGGAAGCTGCACGACCAAAACAACATGATTTACCCAACCATCTGCTAATGTAGGTTGGCAAACACAGCTTTTTTTTTTGGAATGGGTGAGAGATGTGTGTTCTGGAGAGCATTTCATTGCATAGAAATTGGATGAGTACAGAATGAGACATAAAAACCTCTCACTTTCCCATAAACTGTAAAACTGCTACAAGACACGTTTTTTGCTATAACTTTCAATAGCCTGGCGCATAAATGTGCACACCCCTTTATAATCGGGCATGCCATTGTGCTCAGAATGAACCATCATATTCAAACTCGCAATCAAAAGTAATTATCATCATTTAAGTATTCTATAGGATTTTCTTAACATCTTATTGGTTCCATTCGACTGCTGAAGCCATGGTTTGCAAAGAGTTTAAATAGCATGTACTGGATTTTACTCTTGAAAGTTATCAATCAAGAGAGGGGTACAATAGAATGTCCAAAACATGAGATGTACCGTGAAACACCCTCGTCAACAAATGCAGAAAATTGGGTTCCAGAGTGACATTACTATGAGTAGGGCAAAGGACAACTTATGAGGGAGGTGCCAAGAGACCTACAGCAACATTAAAGGAGCTGCAGGAATAGGCAAGTATTGAACACTCCCTGCATTTGACAACAATCATTCATAATCTTCACATGTGTGGGCTATGGGGTAAAATGGATAGATGGATTAAATTGTGTCAAAACATACACACAATCACCACTCGAACCATGTGGTAAAATGTTATGGTCTGATAATACAATGGTAGAACTTTTTGGAATAATTCAAAAAGATATGTTTGGTGCAAAAGCAAGACAGCCAATTGCTCAAACAACAACATACCCACAATGAAGCATGGTGATGGTAGCATCATGCTGTGGGGCTGCTTCTCTGCAGCTGGGACTTGAGCTCTAGTCTTTGCCACAAACCTGCAGGGCTCTCTCTTAGGCAGCTGAAGATGAAGAAAAACTTCATTCCAGCAGAATAATAACCCAAATCACAAATCCAAATCAACAAGGGAATGGTTTCAGAAGATGAGCAAAATTTTGGAATGGCCCAGTCAGAGCCCAGATCTAAATCCTAAATCAAAAAAACCTTGTGGAATGAGTTGAAGAGGGCTGTGCACAGGAAATCCCCATGCAAATAAAAAAGTATTTTTGCAAGGAAGAGTGGAATAATATTGCCAAATCATGACATGCCAAGTTGGTAGATTCGTACCCAAAAAGACCGAGTGCTGCATTACAAGCAAAAGGTTCTTTAACAAAGTAATAGTTAAAGGGTGTACAACCAGGTTATTGTTTCTTCTTTTTGTTTTATTTTATTAAAACCTTTCTACATGCTTTTCACGTGAATTACATCACATTTAAAGTGGAAAAAGAACGTGATATGATTTATCTTGGTGCCATATTTTACAGCCTGATATTTTAACAGGGATGTGTAGACTTTCACATCCACTGTACAAATGCGGTCTTATGTCCACAGTGCCAAGGAGCTTCCACAATAAGCTCTAAAACACCAATTTATCTTTCACATGAACCGTAATTAAAAGATATTGGTGAGACAAATTAAGGGATCTACTCCAAAGGAAAACACAAATCTGAGAGAAGACACCCTCGCTAAAGGACAGAAGGCTTCCTTACCTATAATTGATCTGACGGTCACAGGATTAAATGGTGTCCATGTGCCTGTGAAAGAATAGAAAAACATTTCAGTAATAAAATAAAACATAAAGGGCATCACAGCAGCACAATATCAGTGTAAGCATCATAATAGGAAGAAGCCTTTATTTATCAAGTCATTACAGTACCGTGAAATTCTTTTCGTTTGCGTAACCCAGCTTGCTAGGAAGCTAGGATCAGAGTGCAGTTTTTTTTAAATCATGCATATCTTTCTGCATCTCGAGGAACGGTTGGAAATCCACAACCGTCTTATAAACAAAATAACATTCCATCAGTGCACTTAGCAGTAACGATCTTCAGTGTCCTCTATTTTGAATCTTCTCCATTTAATTTGGAGTGAAACTCTGAACTTTATTATTTTTTTTATTTGGAGCCCTCTAGTGGGCACTCACATGTTTGCAGTTAGAACTATATCCATCTATCCATCCATTATCTATACCGCTTTATCCATCTGGGTCACGGGGAAGCTGGAGCCAATCCCAGCAGACTTCGGGCCAGAGGCGGGGTACACCCTGGGCAGGGCGCCAATCCACCACAGGGCCAGTTAGAACTATATACCGTGCCTAATGTTGGAGTAAGGCCTTTTGTCTTCCAGAAAGCAAAGGAGAAAATACTACTGATGTATAATTATGCGATGAAATGAAACCGTACAATGAGAACATTAACACATACAAACTCCACACATAAATCACACACATGCCGAGGCAAGCTGTATGACCATGCACCTAATTTGTTGACATGGAAAGAATGCATTCCAGAAACCATTTCACTGGACATCAACAGGATGAATACAGTATGAGCCATTAAAAATTCTGTCACCACTTTCCAAGAAATTACAATGAGTAAAATTTAAACAACTTCATCTACATTTCTCATATTTTCATATATAGTGGGTTATTTACATCCACAAAAAAAACAATAAAACCATATAAAATGCCAAATTTCATTTCATGGGCACTTTAAAGAGAAACAGAGCATGTCATAGCAGGGCTTTGGCCACTGGCTGTGCTGAGTGTAATTACTAACATGGACAAAATACACACTAAATCTGCCCGTTTTCTGCTGAGTCAAGCACTCTGCTGTGATATGGACTGCAGGGGTGACAAACTACTTTCCAAGTAATTCCTCCTGGAACTAGACATGTTAGAGTCAAAAACAGATATTTCAGTGTATACTGACAAAATGAGAGAACATGTGAATGACAGGGAGAGAAGACAGAAGAAACCAGGATGTGTATATAGAGAGTGAATAAAAGGGTGAATAAACAATTAAATGAGAGGTAGAAAGAGTGGGTGGGAGAGAAAGAAAATACACTTGCAGGTTATTATAACAAAATAAAAAATGTATCATTCTAATTCGTTCTGGCGACATTTGGTGTCCAATGCGAGTCATGTGGTTTCTACCGACACAGTGAGGTCAAGATATGTAGTGAGTTTGGAGCATGTATGAGCTGAGAGTCTGTCTGCTAAAAGGTTGGTTAACTGGGATGGAATCTGGCAGCACACTGGACTGGCCTCAGAAACAAAGACACTTTTATGCAGTGCACACTGACCCTTCTCACTGCTTTGCTCATGCAGGAAAAGACAGCAACACCACAGCAGCACATATCATGTAAAAAAAAAAAAAAAAAAGGTTAAAAAAAGAAAAGAGAAAAAAAAAAAAAGGCTCCATCGTAAAACAGTTAGCTTAACTCTGGCATATTAAATCTTGATACTAACTGTAAAGATTGGTTTAGAATATGACCCAGGCAACTGCAATCCTCTAAAAGATCTGCAAACGCTGCATCATGGCTGCCCCAAAGTACTTCTCATTTGTCTTTCTATTCATGTTTTGGAGTGAAAATCATGACTAACCGATCATAGGGGTTTGCTGCAAATTCGAAGTTTGTTAACAGGGCCCAGTTGGGAAGGTTTTTAGCATTTAATCATTTTATTCACTTAAAGGCTTATGCGAATGCGAATGCAAAGAAATGCTGCGAAGCAAAGATGCCTTCAAAAACAATGAAATGAAACATTTCTACATAAATCATAATATAAAGAATAAACAGTAATAAACTAAAAGTCAATATTTGGTTCTTAAAAATAAGTTGTCTCGGACAATTTCCGCAGCTTTATACGGTTGGCCGCATATACTGAGCATCTTGAAGAACGTGCCACAGCACTTCAGGGAAACTTTGACTGTCACACTCGCTTCTTTTATTTTTGCATGCAAAACCCAGTAGCCTTAATTATGTTTAAGCCCTCAGGCATGTGCATGTGAATTTTTTTGGACATGTACACTTGCATACGTCACTTCTTATTCGTGCCAGTGCAAGTAGAATTGGGTGGATTTAACCCTGTATTCACACGGGCTGCAATGCAACAAAGTGGGTCAGAAATAAATCATGTTAACAATTCTTTTTTACGGATTGTGGATATTTTAGATTAAGGCTATAAGGTAAGCGACTGAGAACGACATGAGGGCTTCACATATAACCACATTCGACTTTAAAAGAGATGTGACATTTCAGCATTACGAAGGTCACATTCTGAAGTGAGAATTTATTCCTTCATGGTAAGGTTGACTTTTGCATGTAATTTCCCAGATTCTGAAACAGTCTTGGGCAAACTGCCTTCTCGGATTTTCATGTGAACACTTTGTGCTTGACCAACGCAGTGTCAGATGAGTATAACGTAACGAGCAACATAATGGGTGTAATGAGTATTGAAACCTACATACCATTTGATAGAGCTTGCTGAAGCTCCGTATCTGAGATCGAGCCACTCCTGTCTTTGTCCACCCTATGGAAGAAATCAACATTAATAAACAAAGTTATTAATTCATCACCATCTGTCTATGGATGTGAGTCAATTGTATTCTACTGACCCTTAAACGGATGTTAATTTGTGGTATTTTTCAGCACCGACTTAAAAATGATTTTCTAAACAAAGAGTCAACGGCTTTTGACTCTTTTTGTAGGCCGTCTGCTTTGATGAAAAGATCGTACATGCTACACATTGAATCATTTTCAACTTTTATATTTACCTCAACAAACACACAAAATCTTAAACTGACACAAGTTAAGCTCTGTGAGTAACAGATGAAACATGTTGCAAGACTGGACATTTCCTTCATGTTCTGAGAGGTGGTAATATCATCCTATGATCAGTCAATTACAATGTGGTAGGTACTTCTGCTAGGAAGAAAAGCTCACTTGTTAGATGTTCTCCAGTGAGTCACACATTTCCTAGCAACAAGCCGTGCACACCAATAACAACAAGTACAGCAGCAGCCACCGCTTAAGAACAAAAGGAAAACAGGCTGTTGAATATATTTCCAGTTTTATTTGCCCAGAAGGAATGACTGGAACATATAACCTCAAACATTTGAACACGACCCTAAGACACCTAGGAACACGCAGGGACGTCTGAATAATCAGTTATTCTCAACAAGATAAATGACGGTTTATTTTGTTTAGTCTAGTGGGAATTTGGTTAAGACTCCTTTTCGATTGGTGGACCTTTTTGTTCAGCGTCAGAGAACCAAAGTGGAACCCGTTTCCTCTTAGGTCAAATCTGGTCTGTAAAAGCACCACCCTGTTCCTGCTTCCTGGAATTCCGCTGAACACAGAATAGCTGGCTGGCTAGTAAATAAACGTGCGTCAATACAACTGCATTTCTAACTCAAACAAGCGCAGCTTAAATGGAGAAGTGTTTTAATCAAAACTGTTGGCGTTGTGCTTTGAGTGAATGCGGTTCATCCAGATGTCACCCAAACAGGAAACGACTACAGTTATATTAAATGACTAGCAAAAAATCTTTCTCTCCCTAACTAGCAATTTCGTACACACAATTTAAAAACATTCAGGACATGTATTTTAAGGAGACACGCAACGCAGCTTCAAACTTCCGTAAAGCATTTGTTCGTTTATTGCGCCGTACACGTAACTAACTAATTCACAACAACTTGGCACGCAGAGCTACGACGCAGACAAGCTCGCAGCCGCCGCCGCAGTAGTTCAGGCTACGCTACGCTTCCTAATGCGGAATCTCTCGTTGCGCTTTCACTTACCTCTGAAATATATTCCACAGAAAGGCTTGATCAGGCGGCCCGCTGTTATATTGAGGAGGTCTGTACTGGTTGTGGTACGCCATTTCCACATGTAGTCCGACAGTAAAATATGCTAAAGATCGCAAAATGTACCCCCCCCCAACTTATAACTGACTATAACATTCTTCGCGCAGAGGCGTGGCATGAACCCAACCTTACCACTTCTCATCGCATATTCAGATACGTCACGGCTCCGCCCACATCACGGTCCAGCGATTTGATTGGCTTTCAGTCTGCCAGCGTGTCAGAACTGTGCTAAAAGGGTGGAGCCATGATCCATGATTGACGTACTAACGTGAAAACGTGCCTTAGTCTGGATTGGATGTATGTTTTTCCATTATAAGCATTTTCCCTTTACTCCATTTACACAGCTTCGGAAAAAAGAGCTTTATTTCATTCAAAGCTATAAGAATAGATAGCACGTAATAATAGTAACCACAACAACAACAACAACAACAACAAAAGTTTGTTTCTCCCTCATAGTTCTGACGTCCTCATTGTGGTATAGGGTGTTCTGGCAGCCAGACTCAACACTTAAGATTCAAGATTCAAGAATTTATTTCTAACACACACAGTTAGACAGGTACAACGTGCAGTAAAGTGACAAAACTGGACTACTCCAAGAAATAATAGAATTAAGAAAATAACAGAAAAATTATGAAGAATAGAAAAAAATATATTAAGGTAGTAAATTTAACTAATTTAAAATGACTAAACTCAGATAATTTAAGATGAACTAGTCTAATAATAAGAAATTGACATACAATAATTCGCAGTGGGAGGGTATAAAGTGCCTGTACAACTATTTGTAGAAGTGAAAATGTCAAGTGATTGTACATAAGTGACATAAATTGTCTGTAATTAAAGTGACAATGGGCAGTGGATGGGTTAAAGTGAATAAATATTTGGCATGTCAGAAATTAGGAGCCTAATGGCCTGATGGTAAAAAATCCTCTTGAGTCTTTCAATCTTTGCCTTTAGGCTCCACAGCTGCTTGCCTGAATTGAGCAGGATGAACAGTTTTTCATGGGATGGGTGGATAAGTATAGGTACTCATGTTAATTGCCCTTGTGCTAGAATGCTTGGTGTAGATGTCCTGCAGAAGCAGCAGTGCTGATCTTGAGATTCACTCTGCTGAACACACCAATCTCTGCAGGGCTTTGTGATCTTGAATTGAGTAATTCCTAAAACCATGATGTGCAGCTCCAAGTCAGGATACTTTCTATGGTGCTAGTGTAAAAAAAACTAACTTTCTGAGGCTGCTTCATGGGAAAAAGTAAATCACAGATGCATGAAATGGACACCTGAAATTAACACTTTTGTTATGCTCACCCATAATAAACTAACAACTAGACACAGGTAAAACACAATTCAGGCAAAAATTGCACACAGCATTAATACAGGAATACCCCACCATTAAGATCACAGAACGAAGAATTGCAGCTCAACGACATACAATCCAATGCAACTAATGTACAACTAATTATTGACCACATCCTACCAAAACACACACATTCACCGCAAACACTCAGTGATGTACACACACTCATCTATGCAGCAGCAGTCACCACCATTACTCACTGTGGACACAAATCAAGGCACAGAAAAGGCACCACCACAACATGCCGGCCTGGGAGGGCAGGCTAGAATCATAGATTAAGGACATGAGATATGAACTTGGCTGGCCAACACAATACAAACAGAACACATCAAAAACTACACAGATACCTGGGACAGATATTCAAAAGAATAAACACACACACACAAAATATGAACGTCAGTATGAACACAAATAGACAAATATATAGACAAACAGAAACTGGCAGTGCAATCACAAAGACTAAGACAACACAAACAATGCACTCTACAAAAAATACTGAGAAAAACGTTCCAAAAACAATGAAAAACACTTCTACAAACGTACACTAACCAAATCACCCACAGAAAACAATGGCACACCCACACAGGCAGCCTCACACAATACTGGTCCTTCCTCTGGTCCAGTGCAGTAACAGCAATAGTAATAGCAATAATAGTAATCATGGAACATGGATCAAGGAAGAAGAGCAATAATACAGCATAATAATCATGGATCAAGGAAGAAGAGCAACAAATGAATTGCATTACATGGAATATGTAATACAAAACAAAGCACAAAACTGGAAAGTACCTCGTGTTGATGGTACACTTGTATAAACTTGTGGTACGAGAATTTTTCCACACTGCACCCACTCGTAGCACATTTTACACAATACACACAAGACATACCACAGTTCCGAACAGTGGGCATCACATACATGAAACCAAAAAACAAAAATACCTCAGATGCCACAAATTACAGACCCATCACATGTCTCCGTACATTATACAAATTCTTAGTGCAAGTATAAGTAATAAAAACCTGAATTCCAGAAAAGTTGGGACGTTCTTTTAATTTGAATAAATTGAAAACTAAAATTATACAAATGTGTCAACACAGTCAGGATGATCTAATCAATGAGTTTTATTGGCCCTAAAGAACATTGTGGACCCTAGGCCTAGATTAAACTGAACATTTTGAACTTTTTTACAAA
>JAQQZR010000033.1:3640318-3651766 GCA_030068235.1 Notoglanidium macrostoma
TTCTTGAGTGTAAGGTTTTGCTAATAGTGTACTACTTTTAATTTTAGTGTGAAAGCAATCCAAAAAAACTGTAATATGGTTTGTTGCACATTTAATTGAGAAAAAAATGAAAAATTGGGTAACTAGATGTTTTCAATCTGGGGTTATATGGAATGGAAGGAAATTCAATGAGTATATCCTGTCCTCTGCTATATGCACTTTCCCTTCTGCACTCAATATAGTCTTTGTGACTCATGCAAATCACTATAAAGTTCTTCAGAGGCATTGGTCTACTACAGTATCATCATGACAGGGCCTGTGGTAAGATTCTCCGGTTCGCTGGTCCACCTCTTTCAGGACTGTAAGGATGGTAAATAGTGTTGCAAAATATGTTTATTTTTGGCCAGCAAGGCTTTGGCTATGCCATCATCTCCTCTTGCTGAAGCACTCTGATGCTGGATAAACCTTTTGAGCAGTCAGGCCTCTTCATCTGTAGATAGACTGGAGTTACTTGATCCACATCTGCTACATCCATTGACACATACGGACTAGTGATCTGATGACAAGGAGGAAGATCAGCCATTTTTGGAATATTTAACTTCTCTCTTGACTTTCAGTGATCAAGTTCTTTGAGGTTACACATTGCTTCACATCCTCCAAGCATCCAAAACCTGCAGTGCAGTTCTGCAAAAGCTCTTTTTGCACCTGGATGAAGTAGCCTTTTGGTGTACTAAAATAATGAGTAATGTATGGCGGCAGCCTTGGCATAAAGGCATGGCTTCCACTGCTCCAGGTATGTTTGCGCTCACTTCTCACTTGTGTTTGTGTGTGTGTGCGTGTGTGTGTGCGTGTGTGTGGTGTATTCTTGGATGGATTAAACACAAAAAAGAATTTCCCCTCCGGGATTAATGCAGTATCCATAATCCCCCCCAAAAGTTGATCTAATACAATGGAATGTGTAGTACATTACTGCTGTCAAGGCTCATAGCATGCCTAGCCACCAACTGGAATGAGCCATTTGGAAGAATCATACTCTGGAAAAAAATTTCTCACATCTGAGAAATAAGTGTATATCAAAATTAACTGAACTAGGTTTGCACCAATTTGTGCCAAAACTGGCACAAAGCTCTAGGCTGTTGTTTCTTATGTGCATTGGTAGCGTTGATATTCTGTTTACTGTGGGTAGGTGGTAGATCCATAGGCAGTTTGTAAAGCTTTGAAAAAGATACAGAGGCCTCCCTCGTTATATCGAGGTAGGTTGGGATCATCCTAGTTGCAAATTTTTGACTAGAGTATCTAGACTAGGATTTTGTCTGATGTGGTGAAAGGCAATATGTATTCCACTTGGTCATACTGCTGGCTTGTGGTCTGAAAACACTGCTTTTCTTGCTGAACACTGCTTAAAGTTATGCTGAAGTTTAGGAAAGCCATTTCTCATTGCTATCAGATTTAGCTTCCTTAAGTAGATGGTTGTGGCAGGGGAGGTGCTTGAGCGCTAGATTGTGAATGGAGGGCCAAGGCAGGTACAAAATGAGTAGTAATGAATGGGCGTACACTTGCCTGTGATTAATAGTGCCAATTGTATTGTGTGTGTAGCAGGGAGAATCTGAAAAGCCAAACAAGACAGCTGGTTCTGAACTGATGAAAACCCTAGTCTGTGTGTGAGAGGGTGTGTGTTCTTCTGTTAAGTTTCATGATTGTGCCATGCCAACAGCACAGAAAAAGCACTGCTTTCTTTCTCCTTAATTCCCTCATAACCCCAGGGTTTCACAGTCACCTTAACTTGAGCCAAATTCCTAGGCTTCCAAATCAGTTATGGAAGAGTACCATACTCTGGGAGGAATATGGGGGAATGGCCTTGGTCCTCAGTGGTCAATGGTTAAAAGATTTCGGAAGTATCTACTTTGGCCTAATCTGATTTCACAGTCCTTCCTAACCAATGTCATTGTTCTTCCCTCTGCAAGGTTATCCTGTGTGTGTTAAACAACCCTTTCAGGCACATAAACAAATTGGGTCTCATTTATCAATCTTTTAGTAGAGTTGTGTGTAAAGGTTCGTATAAGCCAAAACAAACAAAAATTTACCTGCTAGATTTACAAACATTTTAGAAGCTGATTTTCTTTGTAGCTGTGTGCGTATGTTGGTCACGTGTGAAGTGCAATGCAAGTTCCTGACACAGCTCATTGGCATTTAGTGATGCCCACAGTAGTATGTGTGTATTTGTGCAACGTATTTTCACTTTAAACACCTGCTTTCAACTTAATTGGAAATCTGGCTTAAAGCCGACTGAACTCCA
The DNA here is from genome assembly GCA_030068235.1 of Notoglanidium macrostoma. Taxonomy (NCBI): domain Eukaryota; kingdom Metazoa; phylum Chordata; class Actinopteri; order Siluriformes; family Auchenoglanididae; genus Notoglanidium; species Notoglanidium macrostoma. Next base: position 3,642,594 of record JAQQZR010000033.1, read on the forward strand.
TCTGGAAACATATCCACAGACAGATCAACCTGCATGTATGATGAAAAGATGTGGCAGTTGGCTTTACATGTCCTAGACGAAGCACATGTTAGCCACCCTCCCAGGTTGGTAGATGTCTTATGACCAGGGAGAGTTAGCCAATGGGTGGGAACTGGTAGGACCAAATTGGGGAAACCCAATGGGGAACTCCACAATCAATTTTTTGTGATAAAGATGGTTTGATCAATACTAATGCATAGCCCCACACTGCACTCAGTGCACATTCATTTTGTACAATGGGGAGGTGTTTGCATTTTTTCAGTTGGAATGTATGGTTTGTACCACAGGAACTCAGCCTTGCTTCCTTTTATCTCATCTTCCATTTTCATTATAACCTTCCCTGGTCTTCACCAAAACTGTTATGCAGCAGAACTCCATCAAGGTCATATTGTCACTGCTGCATTTACAACTGTGACATCTATGAGGTGCCAAAAAATTCTGTGCCACCATTTTTCTGCTTTTGTTGTCTGTAGCATTCAGCAATTTATGGATGCCTGCTTGGTCCACACAACCCATGTACATATTGTAGTCAGCAACAGATTTTGGACATGGGATAAGAATTTGCATGCCATGGCATTTTTCTTTTTCCTTGTGACCTCAGTGAAGGATGCAGGACTATGGATGGTTGATAGGGGAGTTACATTTTTTTTTTCCCGACAAAGGAAATTCCATCAGAAGACACATTCAGTCAGACTGTTCCCCCTTTAGCTCCATCTCAGTTTTCAGGGCTGGTTGGTAATTTCTGTGAGGCTTTTGGCTAGAGATCATGTTTAAAATTATTGTTATCCCCTCCCTGTTTTTTTACAAAGAGCACATAAGTTGCAAAGTGTGCCCTTTTGTCAGTATGTTGTTTATCTGTAATTTTTCTTTTTAAATTTTTATTAGTAGGATTGTGTCTAAGGAATCCTAACTGTATTTATCAAACCTATTGAAGGAGGAGGCATTGGTTCTATGTTTATCAGACTTATTGAAGGAGGTGTGGTTTGTATGTCTATCATTTTCTATTGGAGGTGGTGTGTTCTGTGTCTGTCAAATTTGGCTCTGCTCATGCGTTGACTGGCCTGCAAGTGAAGGGTCACCCACCGGCACGGACTCCTGGCTTAGCAGCCCACAGCCACGTCTCATGCCACTTCGACCACCACAGAGCATTCTACTCCCAGTGATGTGTGTGTGTATGTGTATGTGTGTGTGTGTGTGTGTGTGTGTGTGTGTGTGTGTGTGTGTGTGTGTGATCTGATCCTTTTTTGTTGGTTTTCTTCTACCTGCACTAACCCCTAATAAAAAGCATTAAAAAGCATAAAAAGCATCGTAAAACTAACTAACATCTGAATTACAGCTGTTTCCCAAAACTGTTGTACCTTGTTCATATCACAGTAGTGTGATCATGTTGGTTTGCACCACCATAGCTCAAACTACCTTATGTCATGTCTGACTTTCACAGCAGGAAGCATGCAAAATCTCACAAACAAAGTGGGGGGGTGGTTTTGGAACTTGATTTGTTTACAGAACCTTAAACTAATTCAATTTTGAGCATTATGCATGGATTGTTTTCAGTATTTGATGTTTTGTGTCACTTTTAAGGCCAAATGATATTGTATTATACAATGTTTTGAAAGAGCATGTGTTTGCTTGGTTCACATTTTTTGTGTTTCTTAGTCAGGTGTTTGGCGTGAGAGCACACAAGCTGCTTGTAATTAGCTTTTTGTAAACTTAGCTGTAAATTAGCTGCTTGTAAACTTTTTGTCAGTTTGGTTTTTGTTTTTATGAACTCTGCTTTGATTGTGTTTATTCCTTTATTTGCAGTTTTGTGTTAGAGTTATAAGGCTTTATAGTAAATCTTTGCATCTAAATGTTAGAAGCAGTTATTTATTAATGAAAATGATGAGTAAATAAAGTTTAATTTTTAAACATTCATTTGGATTCACATAGTAGATAGATTACTGTATATGGCGGTAATCTAGGTAGGGTTAAATTTAGGGTTTCCTAATATATTTTAATAAGGGTTGTTTGCAAAGTTTGGTTAAAAGTTATTCAATAGGGTTAAATTTACTTAAATAGTCTCTGCAACTTACTACTTATTAATTTGTGTTTTGCACAGTGTGTTAGTGGGTCAGTGGGTTAGCCACTATGATAGATGTAATTTCTCACTTACACAGATATGAGTTCGTATCCCAAGCGATGATGCATTCTTTTCATCTTTTTTCACAACAAAAGCTCACAGTGATAAATAATTGAGTCATTAAAGTCAGTAAAGTGCTCTAAAGATTTCTGTGTTGTCTGTTGTTTCTTATATGTTTGTACTGAAGTCTAACTTGAAAACAACCCATCTTCTTTATAGGCCTTGAAATACACTGAAGAGTTAAACTAGCTTGTCACTGTAACATCATTAATTGACACAGATGTTTCCCAAAACCATAGTTAGACCAAACATTCGTAAACACTGTTGTTAAGCCTAATCCAAGTATCACAAAATTAAAGTGAAGTAACTGATTACTTTCTGTTCCTTTTCAATCACCTCAATACCATATATGCAGGTGATGACAGCATTTTCACACCTGGAAGGCAAAACTTGCACTGTATTGTGATGTTATTTCTCTTTTCTGATTTAAAGATAAAATTATGGGGAAATTTCTACCCAGTGAACACATTTTTTCATCAGCAGCCATAATAATGAAGTGGTAACTGTAAGATAGTTTGATAACTGTATGGTTTCACTCGAGACCAGAGTGGTGATGTGAGACTCCTGAAGTGTTGTGTGCACATTAGTATATCGTTCTTTATTTTAAAATGGTTTTACAGCTGCAACTACTGAATATTTTAATAATCGATTAATCTAGCAATTATTTTTCCCTGATTATTCAATTAATTTTATTTTTTAAGAAAATATACAAAAGATATTTATTTAAAATATTTATTTTCAACATTTTATTCAGCACTACTGTAGAACATTTTCTTAACTAGGCTTAAATAAATTTAATTAAATAGCACTTCACTAATTACATTAGTGACATTTATCAGATAATCTGTCCCAGCCTGAGAATATTATCCAAACCAAATGAAAATAAAGTGCTCATATTAACCAAATGAAACACTCAGACAAGTAACTCAAGGTGACAGGATTATATGCATTGTTTACTGTTTAGTCCAGCTTTCTTGTGACCCACAATGGATAAAGCAGTATAGAAAATGAGTGAGTGAGAGTGAGTTTACTGTATATCTCTTCTTTAATCACTTACCACACTTATTGCAACTGTATGTTGTAAACATAGGCTTGTTTAAATTTTCACAAGCTAATTGAATCAAATAGCTTTGCTACTTGCTGCCTATCAAAACATAACAAAGCTGTTATGGATGGTTCAAGCAGGAACATCACATGACCACTGTTCCTCACATTCCCAAAAATGAATGACAATATTACTCACACAAGTTATGTCATGAGACCAGTAGAGTAGTGTACTGTAAAATGTTTCCATACCGTGGAAAAAGTTATACTGATGTTTCTGCTCCACCATTTAAGTCAAATTATTAAATGTCACAGCACATGTGCAGTGTGATTCATAATGCAGTTCAACTAATGATGAAATGAATTGGGGGACATGCCCCCCTTCAGGAGTGTTGAACCCCCCAGTATATCATTGTAAACTTAAATATGTAATTTAAATATTGATAATAGTATGTACTGAAAGCACATGTGAAAATGATAAAAGTAAAGCAATACATTTTTCAACTTTTGAAATATTTTTGCCACACAGTGATATGTCCACTGCCTGCTACATTTACACCATGTGGCAGATGCCCTTATGCGACTTATTTATACAATTGAGCAGCTGAGGGTTAAGGACCTTATTCAAGGGCCCATCAGCATCAGTTTAGCAGTGCTGGGAATTGAACTCATAACCTTCCGGTCACTAGTCCAACATCTTAACCACTGAGCTACCACTGCCTTAGGGTTAAAGCCCTAGGGTTAGGGTTGGGACCTGCTCTCCCCAATCTCACTCTGCCCGCCCACAAACATTAGACTGTGGGTTAAGTTGTTTAGCTCAGTGTTACCTGATGTCCTGTGAGTGTCAGGGCTTGTCTGGTCTTGACTTAAGACAGAGGATGTGTAAAACAAGTTTATTTCTTTCCACCACCCAGTAGATTGAGTTGAATAAGACAATACAGTGTTTTTCACGTATTAAAGAAAATAATTTAACTCCATACAAATGTACTTCTTGGTTAAATTGTGTCTGTGTGTGTGTATAAATGAATAAATACAAAATAAAAGTAAATAATCTTTACCATACTGTTTTCCTTACAGCAAATTAACTTAATTAGGTTTTATGTACTAATATACACATACACTACCAGTAAAAGTTTGGACACACCTTCTAATTCAATGTTTTTTTCTTTATTATTATCTTTTATATTTCCTTTATAAGATAAAGAGACTTTATCTTTCCTCTGCTTATGCTTTCTCACATACTCCATGAGAAACTGGAAGGGGCAGTGGTACAGTTCTGCTGCTGTCTTGTTTTGATGCTTTACACCCTTCACTCTATCTCAACATCACATTCTTTGAGTTCTAAGCTGTTGCAATTTTCTCATCGTTGTCTAGGAAATTTTCTTAAAGAAATGGACACACTCAGTCTTTTCCATACTGACAACACCCCTCTCACTCTCCTTGGAGTCTTCAACCTCCCCATTGACAAGCTCCAGTTCTCTTGCCTTCTCCCTCTTCTCCATTCCTTCTCTCTGATTTTCAACAATTGCTCTTCCACACACAAAGGAGGAAATGCCCGGACCTGGTCTTCAGCCATCCCTCCCCAGCTTCAGACATCACTGCTACCCCACTTCACATCTCTGATCATCACTTAGTATCCTTTACCATCACCCTGCCTGCTCCTCCGAAAGCCAGCTGTAAATATTTCTCTCCCGGCATATTTCTTCACATGTTTCAACCTCCACTCTGTCTCCCCTTTATCTGTCACTTCCTGCACGCTATAATACCTTCCAGACCCTGACTCAATTTCCTCCCTTCCACTGGAGCTAGCCACAGACACTCTCCTCACTTTCCTCAATTATAGATTTCCTCTGACCACTATCTTCCAAATCCAGGAAGAACTCTCTACCTGCTGCTTGGCTATCAGATGTGTTGCATAGCAATTGAAGAGAGTTAAGAGCAGCAGAGAGAAAGTGGAAGAAATCACAACTTGACACAGATCTGTCTGCTTACCATGATCTTTCCAAATTCCCATCTGATGTGGCAAGATAAGAATGCCTAAGCTGGAAATCTCTGCACAAGATCCACGCAATCTACACAACATCTTTTCTTCATTACTCAACCCACCAGCTCCTCCTGATCCCTCCTCCCTGCCTGCCGAAGACTTTGCCAATTTTTTTGATCAGAAGATTCAATAAATCTGTTTTATTTTGTACATTTACTCCCACCCAAAACTCCTTCATGTCATACTAAGGATTACCCTTCCACTTCACTGGCACTGTTTTCCAATATAGCTACAGATGAGATGCTGCAAGTAATCTCTTCATGCGATCCCACCACTTGCCTACTGGATCCTATTCCATCCACAATGCTCCAGACCATCTCTCAAGACCTTATCCCCTTCATCACCACCATCATAAATAGCTCCACAACATCTGGTACCTACAGCATTCCCAAGAGGCAGGGTTATTCCCATCCTGAAGAAACCCACTCTGGATCCCTCACACATCAGCAACTCCCAACAATCAACAATCCTATCAATCCAACAATCCTATCAATTCTCTTTTTTCATTCTAAAATTCTTTTGTCTCTCTATCTCTCAGAGAACAACCTCCAGGATCCTGATCAGTCTGGTTTCAAAGCTGCACATTCCACAGAGACTACCCTTTTGGCCATCACTGAGATGATACATGCTGCTAGATCGGCCAAACTGTCATCAGTCCTCATCCTCCTTGACCTTTCAGCAACGTTCGACACAGCCAACCACAAGACTCTATTGTCCATTCTTAGGAGTCTCGGTATTTATGGCTTAGCATGGCAACAGCTTGGTTCATACCTAGAAGGCCAGTCATATCATGTGACATGGAAGGGATCCACATCTACTCCACACAGGCTCACCACTGGTGTCCCTCAGGGCTCGGTACATGGTCCTTTTCCCCCCCCTCTATACTATATCTCATGGTGAGGTTCTCATCCTCACATGGGTTCTCTTACCACTGCTATGCAGACGACAGTTAACTAATCCTCTCCTTTCCGCCCTCAGACACTATTGTTTCTGGGCAGATCTTCACATGTCTGGCAGATATCTCCTCATGAATGGCAGCTCATCAGTTGAAACTCCACCCCAGCAAAACTGAATCTTGAGACTAGACTAGTAGAATAGCAATGCACTTCTAGCAGGTCTGCCTCTGAGCACCATTTAACCTCTGCAATTGATCCAGAATGCTGCTGCATGACTCGTTTTCCCAAGTTCTCCCACACCACCCCATTACTACGCTCCCTTCACTGGCTTCCCGTAGCTACCCGCATCAGATTCAAAACAGTGACACTTCCCTACCAAGCCAAAAATGGACCAGCACCCTCATACCTCAAAGCACTTATCGCACCCTGCACTGCACTGTGCTCCCTCCAATCTTCCAGCACTGCTCGACTGGTTCCACCATCTCTCAAGGTATAAGGAAAACAAGCATCTATAGTCTTCTCTGTTTTGGCACCTAGGTGGTGGAATGAACTTCCCCTAGATGTCCAAACAGCTGAGTCACTTGGTGTCTTCAAACGACGACTAAAGCTGTACCTCTTTCGGAAGTACTTGGACTAGCACTTTACTTATTCTTCACTTTAAAAGATAAGCCCTTTCTGTATTACTTTCCAGCAGAGTTTATAGCATGATGGTATTCTTAGCCCAGTTCCTAGTATACCAGTATCAGAATATATTTACTGATAGAGACTTCAAAGCACTTACTCTGGATGAGGGAGTCTGCCACGTTCCATAAATGAAATGTAAACTCTGGCTTCTGTCTCACAAAAATGACTCTCTTTTCATTTGGGTAGACTACTGTACCAATTTACGTGTATGTGCTTAATCTGCTAGCATTTTTACATCAATAGAGTTTTGCTAACATAGGCATGACTTCATTGTTTATCACTTTCTATTCATGGAATCAAAGCTTTTATCCTCATCACACTTCATGGAGGAGACCTGGCTTCCACATGTCTGTCCTTTTTGTTGAGGCATGGATTCTGTATCTATCAGTCCTGCAGACATTTTAGTGAAGGCATGGTTCTGTGTCTACACTGCTATTTTGGAGGGATGGCTTCAATGTCTATCAGTTTCTACTGGATGAGGATTGGCTTCTATGTCTATCAGTCTCTTTTTGAAGAAGGTGGAACTTCTGTTTCTGTCAGTCTCTGTTGGAGTAGGTGTGACTTCTGTGTCTATCATTCAGTCCTATTGAAGAAAGCTTGGCTTTTTCCACCTTCAATTGAGGGAGGCATGGCATCTGTGCATCAGTCTATATTCTATACTAGTAGGCACCCCTGGAACATGTATAGCATGTATTTATCAGTCTACATGGAAGAGGCATGGTTTTTGTGTGTCTCGGCCTGATTAGAAGAGCTGTTGTGGCTTTATTTACAATTCCTACTCAATGAGACAAGGTTTATGTCTGTCAGTCCTACACTGATTTCCTTAAATTGTTCTGTCATTTTACAAGAGCTATTAAGGAGGAGGGGAATAGATGGATTAGGACAAACTATCCTGCGTTGGCTTCCTATACCTCTAATTCTGGTATGGAGGTGCAAGAATGTTTCTGTTGTTGCTGGGTGAAAGGTCTTAGACAGTCTGAGTGCAGTTTGAGTTTTTTTATAATAGGTATAGATCATGGATGGATTGATAGATGGATCTTCCATGCACACACAGTCAACTGAAAGGTCTGTGTTTGCATGTAAGTTTCAGTGCAGTACTGCATATCAGGCTTGCATAGTGGAAGGCTCACCCACACAACATTCACTATGCTATGTTACCAACAGCCAAACACACACACACAACACACATACCCCTCCCCCCTTGTCTCCATGCAGTTTTTGGCAGACTCCCATCCTACTGCCTTCCCTTTCTCTTCTCTAGACTGAATAGAAACAAGGGCAGCTGCAAAGAGAGGAGTGTGTGTAGGACATTGCTGGGAAGCAAGGTGATTTCATGGGTTTTTTTTGGCCATGCCTGTTTTCAAACAATTTAGCATTTAATACATTATATAAATATATTAAATTATTCTGTGTAATGCAACACAGTGGACCACAATAATACAGGTAATATTATGGTAATATTAATAATACAATTTCTCACCTGATTTATTGAAATGTTTTATGATGAATGACTGTCCTAAAGCACACTGCTTTAATGCCTGTAGCACTTTTGCAGCAGATGCTCGATCAGGGACTTTTTCCATCTCCCCCTTTTGTTCATTTTTTCTTACTGTTTTCATACCTTTCACAGCTTCTCTTACCATTGCTATGGTGATAGTACTCAACTCTTACTGTTCTTCCCATGAGTGGGTGGCTCCCATGAGTCAGGCCTCTCCATTAAAGAAAAGTATCCACCAAAGGACAACTGAGCAGATATTATTTGACCGGTGGGCAAGTCTCAGCACAGCAGTGACCCTTCTGCTGTGTTTGATGCCAAGTTGCTCTGACAGAGCAAACAACAGACATTAATTCATGGAGCTATGAATGTTTTTTTTCTACTTCACACATCAAACATCCAGAGGTTGGAAATTACATTACTTCACCACTGGAGTAATACCACTGGCTGGAGTTGGGCAGGGTACAACCCGAATTCCAGAAAAGTTGGGACATTTTTTAAAGTAGAATAAAATGAAAACTAAAAGACTTTCAAATCACATGAGCCAATATTTTATTCACAACAGAACATAGATAACAAAACAAATGTTAAAACTGGGAAATTGTACACCTTTATCCACTAAATGAGCACATTTCAAATTTGATGCCTGCTACAGGTCTCAAAAACATTGGTACGGGAGCAACAAATGGCTGAAAAAGCAAGAAAGTTTAAAAAGATTCAGCTGGGAGAACATCTAGCAAGTAATTAAGTTAATTGATATCAGGTCTGTAACATGATTAGCTATAAAAGGGA
>JAQQZR010000033.1:3654526-3676569 GCA_030068235.1 Notoglanidium macrostoma
AATTTCTCAGTTTAAACATTTGTTATGTTATCTATGTTCTGTTGTGAATAAAATATTGGCTCATGTGATTTGAAAGTATTTTAGTTTTCATTTTATTCAAATTTAAAGAACATCCCAACTTTTCGGGAATTCGGGTTGTACAAAAAATGCCAAATAGCAAACATTCACTGTATACAGTCATTTGCACATATATAAAAAAGTATACTGTTAACCTGGCCTAATCCATCCTGATCTCTGCATTTCGCCATAAAAATTCATTGACATAATACCAAATGGTTTCTCTTGCCATACACTGAGGAAAAATTCTCTTCAAGTGCCTTATCCAGCCCTGGATGTCCTCCACATGAATGTCCATACACCCAGCAGCCATTGCATCTAAAAGTGACATCTTGTGATGTGGGCAATACCTTCCATCTCCATGCAAGTATAAATTTCTTCAGTGGAGTTGAAGAAAGGAGAATATGGTGGCAGGAATTATGACATCATTCTGCAATGGGCAGAAAACCACTCTGTGACATGGTGTAAGTGATGAAAGACCACATTGTCCCATGCAATCACAAATACTGGTAAATTCTGTCTCTCTTTCGTTCTTGCTGCTGAAATTCTTTCATAAAATTCATCAAGAAAAACAATAAGGTGTGCAGTATTGTATGGGCCAATGAAGGCCTTATGCAGCTGCACACCGTCACTAAATATTGCTGCACGCATGGTGATGTTAGTCCCCCTCTGGCTTGGAACATCTACAGTTGCCTTCTTCCCAATCACATTTCTTCCTAGGTGACATCTTTTTGATAAGTTGAAACCCACCTCACCCACAAAGATGACTGTGAGTTCATCATGACTGGCTTCAAGCTCCATGACTCTCTTCAGTAAATTAGAGAATGCACAAGGTAATGTAAGATACAAATGGCATAGCTGTGTTTTACACTGTTCAGAATCACCATAGATACCATAACTTACCTGGAGATATTGGTACCTGAGTTCAGATTTACTCTCAAATGGGACTGTGTACAACTGTTTCTTCATGATCTGATGATCTCATGATTCTGCAGCACTCATGCAATGGTTGTAGAGGTAACATTTTCAATGTTTCTCAATTATTGAATCCTTTTGTTGAGGCAGAAATATTCTTCCCCTTCCTCCTGTGTGAGTTAACTGCTGTGTCCTGCAGTAGTGAGCCAAAGACACTATGTCAGATAACATTACTACTGTATACATATATACACACATCAATCAGTCAGAATACTGTATAGGACCTGTTGATTTGCCTGAAAAGCCTCACTATTGATGCCACTGTGGATCTGGGTATGTTAGGTTGAAACCTCAGACCAGCATCCCTCAAGAACATACACTATATGGACAAAAGTATTTGGACATACCTCTTAATTATTGAATTCAGGTGTTTCAATCAGCACCTGCAGCAAAATGCAGTCTCCATTTACTTACATTTGTGAAACAAATGGGTTGTTCTGAAGCCACCTTTGCAATAAGATGGTTTGTGAAATTTCATCCCTGCTGGATATTCCACGGTCACCTGTACGCGGTATTATTGGTAAGTGGAAGCATTTAAGAACAACCAAGAAAGACCATGTAAAGTCACAGAGCAGGGTTAACAACTACTAATGACAGGAGCTTCATGGAATGGGTTTCCACGGCTGAGCTGCTGCATGCAAACCTCACATCAAGTTCAATGCCAAGCGTCAGATGGAGTGGTGTAAAGCACACTGCCACTGGACTGTGGAGCAGTGGAAACATGTCCTATGAAGTGATGAATCACACGTCTCTGTTTGGAAGTCAGATGGGCAAGTGTAGGTTTGGTGGATGCTGGAAGAACGTTACCTTCCTGACTGCATGTGGAGTTTGGTGGAAGAGGGATAATGGTGTGGGGCTGTTTTTCAAGTGAAGGGCAATCTTGATAATTCAGCATACCAAGCCATTTTGGACAATGCTATGCTTCCAACTTTGTGGACATAGTTTGGGGAAGGCCCTTTTCTATTCCTACATCACTGTGCCCCAGTGCACAAAGCAAAGTCCATAAAGACATTGTTGGATGAGTTCGGTGTGAACTTGACTGGCGCGCACAGAGCCCTGACCTCAACCCCATCGAACACCTTTGGGATGAACTGGAATGGAGATTGTGAGCCAAGCCTTCTCGTTCAACATCTATACCTGACCACATAAATGCTCTACAGAATGAATGGGCACAAAATCCCACAGAAACACTACAAAATCTTGTGGAAAGTCTTTCAAGAAGAGTGGAAGCTGTTATAGCTGCTGTCATATATGCTGTTATGACTGAGTGAGGTGTTCTTGAACTTTGGAAGTTGTCACCAAATGCATTTTGTATGCAATAAATGCAAAAGTTTATTCTCAGTTTAGCTCTCACAGTCTATGGATATGGTGAACGTGTTAAGTGCTTTGAGAAAGTGGACATGTTATTGATACAAGTGTGAAAATGATTGTAAAAAACTGTAGTATAGGAATCAGCATTCATTATGTTTTATGTCACACTCTGTTTTTTGAGTTCAGGGTTATTTTATACAGCAAGGAAGAAAAGCACCTGTAATCTGTAAAAGTAATTTAAAAAGTAAGTTAATGAAAGTAATTTTTAGTTATGTTCATCTGCTTATGTGAGATGTGTGACAACAGAGGCTACACAGCCCTGCCATCAGAAAAATGCAAGCAGTCCCCACCATGCTGCGCCCGTTGTTGAACGGACTGTTGAAGCATTGCTAGAGTCATATGCTAAAACTGGACGGGGAACACCGGAAAAAAGACCAACACCTCCCCGCAGCCTCTTTCTAACGTTAGAATGGCCTGCTGTACTATCACTGCCAAAGCTGCGGGGAGACCTGCATCCTCCTTGAGGAGAAGCTCTGTGACCAGCTTCATTGGCCAGGGATGGTGGCAGATGTGCAGAACGATGTTAGTGATGCCCCCAGTGTCAATGTACCTCCCGCACTATCCGACACCGGTGCCACTGATACTGCTACCAATCATCTGGGTCCCCTTTGAGTGGGTGGGAATGGACTTTGTAAGGCCAATGCCAAAGTCCACCTGAGGCCATGAGTATATGATGGTGATCGTAGACTATGCTACTCAGCACCCTGAAGCTGTCCCACTATGAAAATCAACCTCCGGGAACATTGCTAAAAAGCTAGTGCTGCTGTTCAGCTAGGTCAGGATACTGAAGGACATTCTGATGGACAAAGGAATATTGTTTGGGTCTAATTTCGTGCCTCAGCCCCATTAGGGTGGTCCCCAAGCCTGACAAAAGCCTATGTCTTTGTAACAACTTCTGGAAACTGAACAAGGTATCTGAATTCGACAGCTACCCCATGAGGTGGACAAGCTCATTGAGGAGCTGGGGAGAGCTCACTTCATACCATCCTAGTCCTCACAAAATGATATTGGCGAGTCCCGCAGCACCATCCTTACAACCTAAGACCGCTTTCAACACTGCGTTGGGGCATTGTTAGTATTGGGTTCTCCCCATTGGAATCCATGGGGTGCCCGCCACCTTTCAGCAACTCATGGATATTGTCTGCTGAACACACCACGAATACGCTGCCACCTACCTTGACACGTAGTCATTCACCCATTCATTTGGCAGGAACACTTCTACCATCTGGGACGGGTCCTCGGAAGAGTTGCGGAAAGTGTCATCTGGGGCTGACCAAGACACAGTACTTACTACAGCATTGGGCAGGGCATACTGAAGCTGCAGGAATGTAAGTTGGAGGCCATGAGTCTATCAGTGCCTGTCAGTGGACTGTTTGTCTTTCTTTTGATTTTCTTTAATAAAGGAGGCTTAATTGGCCTGGAAACTTATCCTCTGAGCCAGTGTGTGTTTTCCCAGTGCCTGTGCCTCAGATAAAATTTTCTTAATGATCACATTTCCCTGATTGTGTTTAACAGAGTTTTGTAATTCATATAACAAATATAAGTAACTTTTTGGTCAACTGTAGTGGATGGTAAGCACAGAATAACAGCCAGGCACTCAGAGTTGTAAAAAACTACCTTTACATACGAGACTTTTACAAAAAAAATAATGGTGGATATATACGTCCAACTTCATATACACAGTTAAAGAGATAATGTATCTTAATTCAATCATTAATTCATTAATATTTTCTCAAATAATAAATTTTTATATCATAATGTCCTGTGTGATGGGACTGACAGTGTTGTGACTGGACTGACTTTATTGACTGTTGTTGCAGGAAAAGATATATTTTTTGTTCTTTAAGGGGTATGATTTGTAAACATTCTTATTTTAAATAATTTTTATTATTTTAATGTTAACATAATATTAAACTAACTTTATAATGTTCAGCCAAGCACATATAATAAGGATCTTATTCATTAGAATATGTCTGTATAATGTATAATGTAATGTCTTTGAACTTTGGGAGGAAACCCGAGCACCCGGAGAAAACCCACACAGGCGCGAGGAGAATATGCAAACTCACAGAAAGGCCCCCATTGGCGTGCAAGTTCCAACCCACAACCTTCTTGTTGTGAGGCTACAGTGCTAACCACTGCACCTCCATCTTTTTTAATTCAGTCAACTAATTTCTGAATATTTCGATATAAAAACATATTTCATTTAACAATTCTTTTAACAATTCATTCAAATTTAATTTAACAAAATCATGGCCAGATACAGTACAGTAGTAATGAACAACTCGAATGGTAAGCTGTGACAGGGTCTGATGTGACAGGGCCTGATGGTCTGTCATTGTAACTGGCATTGCTCAGCCTGTTTGCATGCTAGCCTCAATCTGTTATATGCAAGTAAGGAATTTTAGTAACATTTTAGACATGTTTTGAATTTACACCAATTTCATTATTTTCTGGGATATTTCAGCAATACAGTGCCTGACCCTTTAGCTCATCCTCCTAAAAAAAAAAAAAAAAAAAAAAAAAAAAAAAAAAAAAAAAAAAAAAAAAAACCATCTTAAAATCATACAATTCAATGATAGCACACTCTTGATCAGTGTCAATCCCTCCAAGTTATTGGATTGCAATTGTATTTCACACTTATGTAGTCATTTATGTAAACGTGACAGAACTGACCAAAATATGGGGACAGTCTTTAAATATGTGAAGACAGCGGGTACACAGTCCCACTATCTGGGATGAGGCTGACGGCCAAGGTCTATCTACCTCGACAGCGATCTATATATGGGAGACAGCTCGCCAGCACAAGTGAGTATGGCTCAGCAAATTGCTTCAGCTGTTTTATTTTGCTTTCAAGCACATTCCTTGGGAGAGAAAGCCTTGACTCTACCCATGTGTGACCATTAATGCAGAGTTGTCCAGTCTCCTGGCCTTTTCTAAGCCCAGTTACTCACAGCCACCTCTCACATCTCCTCCCTGGCTGCTATGTACCTTGTACTACCATGGGAGTTAACTCCCTTTTCCAGTCAGATGGTTAATCAGAGCTCCCCAACCCAGCAATTTTCTTTTGGTGTTTCTTCCAGTATGTGTCGATAAAAAGGAAATTTTCTGTTTCATTCATCCTTGTTTCTGTGTGTCATTGTCATGCCTCACAAATACTTTTTATTTGTAGAATTTAAGTATAATTTCATGTTTTAAATGAATTGTTGTAACAACTTAAATTTATTATTACCGGTGTTTATTTCTAAATAACATTTTTTGTCATATCAAAACTATGAACGATGTATCTCCAATTGTTTGAGGACAGTCCATTTGTCAGCATATGTAATTTTCAAAAGTGTTTTAATGAAGAAAAAAATATCAGAGAACCTAATGAATGACTTGTTACTTTACACAACAACTCATTGAAATCGACCATCCAGTCAGTTTTAGACATTTTTGAATTATACAAATTTTAGTCACTGTAATCCCAGACAGGTAATATACATTTCTGGTAGAATGTTCCTTAGGTTTGCATCCAAGTCTACACAACCCTGTCTTCATACCGACAAGTAGGAAAATTGTATGTAGATTTTAACATACACTATATAGCTAAAAGTTCGTGGAACCCTGACCATCACACCCATATTTTGGAGTGTGATTGTGAGGGGCATTGTCATAGTGGAACAGGTTTGGAACAGGTGAAGGGAATCGGCAATGCTACAGCACACAACAACATCCTATGCAATTGTGTGCTACCAAATTTGTGGCAGTCTGTGGAAAACCCACATATGGGTGTAATTGTCATTTCCGCATACTTTCGGCTATATATTGTATGTTTGTAATTTAATAATTTTCAGGATTTGGTCATTTCGACAGCATGGTTGAGGTTAACTGAGACAGTCAATAAATGGGTAGAGGGCAGTTGAAGGAATACAATGGTTGCATGAATGGATGCATGAAACATCCCACAACTGTGGTTAAATGATGCATTTATAAAATGGATGTGCATTAAATACTGTTTTATGAAACATCATGAATCAGGGGAATAAAGTAGTTTGGGAAATACAGATCATACAGAGTATGATGAGGTCTCTACAGCCAAAATTTTTTCAAGAACAAGTTGCAACTTCTCAGGATGGTGGGAGAACTGAATGTGTTACTTACATTGGATGGCTTACATGTAATGGATGGGTTATGTTTCCCTTCAAATCCTCTATTTTCAGCCTCACCTTTTTTTGTTAAGCCCTTTTCTTAGTCTTTTTTGCAGCCGTCAGCCAATTCTACAATTTCCTATATATAAAAATCTCCCCTTTCCTAACTATAATAATAACATATTAGCTCATTGATCAAATACATTTGGTGAAACTGTCATTTAATACTGCTGAAAAAAAAGAATGTTGCTTTTAAACATTACAATAATTTTACAGTGAATGATATTATATAGGTTTTGAACATAATTGCATATTTTGAGTTTGGCATTGTTTATTCTGCCATCACTCAGAACTAATAAAGAAACATTGTAATCTCATTGTACAGTATTGTACAGGGGAAAGGCTAGAACATTACTTGTTCATAAAACATGTAAAAATCTAACTAAAACTCTGTCACCCATGATCAGCTTCTCATAGTCTCTATGCAATGCTACAGCCAGAAACTACAGGCCTTTGAACTGCACAACTTTTTATATACACTTTATTTTCAGCCTTAATGTTGTACTTGAGATATTAAGGCATATTTCTTTATTTGAATATGCTGCATTGTTTTGTCTTATCTTATGCTAAATGGAGTATGGTTTGACTATTTTGACCAGTTATTACTAATTAAGGCATCATTGTCAAAATGGCAGTTTTGATCTTTGTCAAAACAGCTCCCTCCTGTGGCTAGAATGATACTATGCAGTTTGACTAAATTGACAAATGACCACAAGGTAATGCTGTTTTCCACAAAAATGGCCAGAAGATAAGTACAAAAGTGTTTAATGTCATGAAATTCATTTAAGGCATAAACAAGTCACATCGCAAAAGTGGTATGTATTGAGAGACAATATTACTTTAGAGCATACAGCACTGGATTTGTCATTCACATGCTCTCATCATCACACTCACCAAAAGACACTCACTCAGAGCTGGAAAAAGGGACATTTTCACATCATTATTATGCTTGTATAAAAAATATACACCTAACCATCTGATGTCACTGGGCAGGACAGGTCTGGGGCCAGGGTGTGGGATTTGATAGAGGAGGAATACTTTAGTGCAGGGAAGGCAGTGGTTCAGATCTCACTCTCATATGTGTGTAGGTATGTCTTTAGCGAGAGAATCTCTGTGTAGCTGTGGCTGGTGCGCCGGTAGAAGTCAAGTCCTGTTAGAATCTCCACATCTCGGACTCGTGCTGTGTGCATCTTCATTAGGTCCTCCACCCACTTGGATTCATCCTCTGAACTCTGCAGGAGAAACAAAAATGTTCACTTAAAAAATAAATTTACTCTTTTGTAATATATTCTCTCATCTGCAACCTCAAGGGTTCATGCAGCTTCGAAGATGATAAACAGTCTGTTGTTTATCAGACACTATCAGAGACTAGTCTGTTGGCTCATGTTCAAAGAATTAACATCATGATGATAGCAGTCAGATCATCCCCTTACAACAATCTCCTAAAATGAATTACTCCTGTAAAATAAAACAGCAAAATATTAAAAAGGCCCTAGAGCAGCTCTGCTACTGTTTTGGGATATAGAATTTCAGGTAATTTAGATGATAAGTGATGGTGTTAAAGGAATAATTCAGGTAAAAATTAAATTTGCACAATAAAATTTCCTTAAAGATGGCCATTATCTCTTTTTTACTATGCATTGTCCTTAATGTATGCATTTAAGGCAAATGTATGATGATTTCAGCATGTAGTTTGCATGATGCTGTGGGACAGAAGCTTTTTTTATTTTTTGGTCAATAGATTAGGGTTAGTAGATATGTTGTCCTTTAGACCTACAACTCCAACTTGAAACCTGATTCTCTTATTAAATGTAGGATTATGAATATGATTTTTCTGTCTTGTAAGTTTTCATTTTGTAACTGATAAAAAAAAATAAGGGCTTAGGACTGATGTGGTTCCTGGCCGAAATTAAATGTGTGATGAAAATCAATACCTAACTGCATACCATTTTTATTAGCTGTAGTAAGTAACTAGCGAAGAACAGAAACTGCACAGACGAGACGAGACGAGACGAGACGACAAGAGAAGAGAAGAGAAGAGAAGAGAAGAGAAGAGAAGAGAAGAGAAGAGAAGAGAAGAGAAGAGAAGAGAAGAGAAGGCCTTACATTGCAGCTCTCATCATTATCAGCTCTATGAGGCAGGATGAAGGAGAATGCACTCAGAGGACCGGTGCACGCGTCCACGGTCTGTGTGTAGTCCAGGCAGCTGGTAGCCACAATGAAGAAATGAGTAGGGATGGACATGGAGTTGCTCGCATACCTACAAACAGCCACACATATATTCAAACTCACTTCACAATCACTGGACAACATGCAGTATTAGAGATAAACCAGATGATATGCCACATGATATGCCAAGTGGCTTTCATGTGGCGGTCTTGTTCTAATTGTCTCTTACTTTCAATCCAATGTGTTCACACAGATATGCTTATCCGAGGGAACCAAAAGCATGGAGAGAACTTTTATGGATCTATTTAAATAAATACTAAATGCAATGGGGATTTTTTTTTTAATAAAGTGGTACTGGGCAGTTTAGGCCACTTAACATCCAAATAAATTACTAGGACATCCATGCTCCTTACAGAAATGACTCTTGAATAAAAGAAACCTGTCACGTCACGGTCATGTGGCAGAATTTCTTGTCTTTAGAGAATATCTGATTTTGACTTGTCAGATATTTATTGGCGGCATTTTGCCCTTGGTTTTGTCAGCATTTGTTGGACTTATTTAGGTGCAGAGAAAAATCTAATAGCTGCAACAAATCTGATATTGGCAACATTTCGTCCAATCAGTGATATTGGGATTATTTCACATCTAATATTTCATTTTTAAATAAATGACATTTAGTTGCTTCATACATGTTAACATGTGACATGTTAGAGCTGCAGTGTTCAGTGCTTCTGGGGTAGCTCTTTACTAGCTATTTTTCAGTTATGTACTTAGAGTATACTTCCAGTTATCTAACAATAAAGTGATAATATTTGTATGCCAGATTAATTAACACAATTATTGACTCATAATTCTGATGTATGACTTGAATAATCTGGTAACTACTAAAATCTGATAATGATCACATTATTAGTCTGCAAATGGAATGTCTTCTGAATAGCACAAAGAGCTAAACCTGGCTGGTTTTGTAGTCTGTATATGTTTCAGGGCATTAGAATAGGATAGGGTGGAGTTACCTTTCACAATGTTACTCTACAAAAGCAACAAACTATTCTTCAATAATAAGCAATTCAATTTGCTAAGCAAAAGTCAAAATGTTTTTGGCAAAATTCATCCACAATGCAAATGTTCATAATTTTCTCAATTCTTACTGTTTCATCTTCTCTTCGGTGTCCCGAAGGCCATCAAAGTCATAGTCAAAGATGGGCCCAACAACCACATTAAGGCCATTCCTCTCACTGGAATACTTCTTTACCAGAGTTTTCTGGAAGTATGTCCATATGCCTAGAGAGACAGATGGACAAACAAAGAGATGGAGGGATATTTAGACATGGCCAATATGCAGTCAAAGTAAATCAATGATCTTACATTTAATTTCATTTTTTAATGGCCATTTTTCCACATTATAATCAGTATACAATGTCATGTTACGGGAAGAGGTTAGAGGGTATTTCACTGAGCGTTAAAAGTAAAAGAGGAAGAGAGGGAGAGAGAGAGAGGACTCTGTCTGAAGGTGGCAGCTCTTCAAAGGGTACTTCAGCGTTCAATGTTGCAGCACAGCTAATGGAAAGCAGACACACAACTCCATCTGTGAAGTTTCTTTAATACACTCATATCCTTCTCCAACACTGAAAACATGGTATTGAGTGTTTGCTATATATATATATATATAGATTAATCTCAAACAACATCAAAGTAACATCAGATAAGATCAGATACATTAATCTCATATATATCTGATCTTATATGATGTTTGAGTTTAATCTATCTGATCACATTAAATATGTTTTGTACCTTTCCATTCAGGTTCAGTTGAAATGTGTTTCCATTTTTGTGTAGTGTGTACAATATATGTATGTGGGGAAGAAAAATAATTTTATGCTATGTTGAATTGTACAGCACAGATTGTTTTCCTGATTTTCCCTGAGTAATCAAGTAAATATCTAGAACAGTTTAAAAAGATCTGCCACATATAGTGGTATTTGAGCTGGGAAGTGCCATTCTTGTGTTTCCATTAAACTAGTGGATTTTGTATAGTCAGTGATATATTTATTCAAACTTCACTTTTTTGTTGGCATTTTGTAAGCAAAACTAAGTATTTGACATGATGTTGTTTTAGTTGATAAGTATTTCTCTGTTAGCATCCATGTGTGCAGAGTGTGTGTTAACAGATTCATTTCCTCTAGGGGATGTGATGTGTATGACCACTACATCTGAAACAGAGGCACCACTCATACAAGAGACTCTTCTAACCTGAGATCATACCATAGCCCACACGCATGGTTTTGAAAGACACCAACACACAGAGCATCTTCTGGGAATTTTGTAAAGGCTGTTTGACTTTAGAACAACGACTGACTATGATTTGACAACTGACTGACTTTGCTAAGCAAAATCAATTCTGTGTGACACTTTTCCTTATTTACCAAGTACACACTAAATGCTCGGAGTAGCCAACTCCCTTCTGGCTAACACTGCAGACTTCAAGCATTTGCCTTCACATTCAGCTTTAACCTGAACGGTTGTTTTGTTGTTGGACGTTTTTCTGATGCTAGCTTCTATTTTTGTTCACTCTAATGCATTGCTTGGAAAATAACTGAGAATGCACTATAAGGCTGAAAATATGTGGACACCTAACCATCACAGTCATGTGCTTGTTGAACACTGCATTCCAGACTGTGTCTCCCCTATGCTGCTATAACAGCCTCCACTTTTCTTGGGAAAGCTTTCCACTAGATTTTATAACATGGCTGTGGGAATTTGTGCTCATTCAGCCACAAGAGCATTAGTGAGGTCAGGCACTGATGTCAGCCTAAAAGGTCTGTGTATGTGATAGTCAGGTGTCCGCATACTTTTGGCCATACAGTGTGTTCTTACATTGTCTATTCAATCCTGCCAATTGTCAGTTAACAGTGAACCATGTGAGGCTGCTGTATAATGAGTAAACTATACTGTGTCTAGTTATACTTTAGTAGTAAAATAGAAATCAGACATTTTGCTGCTTTATTTTAATTATGTGTGAAATATGAAGGTTGCAGGAGAGTGAGTGTGAGGTTTATTAAAGCGTTTAGCCAAACAGTTTCAGAGTACAGTCACAGTCCTTAGCTGTGGTCTGGCAGACCATAAGGAAATGACAAACAAGTGGAGCAGAGAACGTAATCCTTCATTCCAGATGATTCAGAAAGTTATTATATCAACACAGTATGGTGGTAGGATTTGCCAGCATGTTAGACAGATGTACATAGTATTCATTTTGAAATTGTTTATTTTACCGTCACAATGCTGCATCATCAGTCTGGCTTGTCATGTCATCAGATCTCTGATTCATCTAACATTAGCTTAATGCCTTAAACTTAACCCCCTAATTTTTACGTAATTTATTAAAGAGCATAGAATTACATAGAGCATAAATTACATAGAATTTAGTAATTACATCTAATTATGCATTAACTTCAGTTAGACCTATATTAAAGGTAGGTAATTAGGACAGTGAGAAATAGTTTGGAGCAACTCTCAACTGAAATTCTGTTGCAATTCTAATTACCTCTTTTGAGTGATGTCATCCTAATGACATCCTTCCCCACCCAAATCTATGATCACAAGCTGCTGCTGGGGGTTACTGTATAAGGAGAGCATTACTAGACTACTAGATGTTGTTTTTATGCCATGAAATTAAAAGTATAAGTATACTTCTTTTACTGATGGAATTACCAGTATATTATTTTATATTTTATACAGGACTGTGGTAACATTTTAACATAAATTTTTGGTCTGACCAGCATTTCCCATTTGGCTTATTTGTGAACTTTAATAGAGTCATTACATATGTTACATACATACAAACATAGTCTCATGGAGCTGCTTTTTAACAGTTGAACATGTTTTGAATTTTTAAATACCGAGTAAATGTTCTGCTTGGAAATAGACTGAGTGTACAATGGTTTGCATTAGTATTCAATTCTTGTCATATCCATCATGGACATTTTCCTCAGACCACCAGAAGGCACCCTCATGCATATTTTCAAAAATGCTTTCTTTTGTTGTTTGTAGCACTTCCTGTGTTTATGCACACCTGCTTGTGCTCCCCAGTTACCCTATGTAAGTACTGTATTTTCTCTTCTTACCTGTTGAGTATTACTGTTATGTTTGTGTAGTTAGTTGCTTGCATTTATGGTGTGCTTACCTAGCCTTGGTCTACTAATTTGTTGTTGTTTTGGAAGTTTTTCCACTGCTTTTTGGTTGTTTATAAGTTGTTTATTTAATAACTCTGTCTACACTTCCATATCCACCACCTCAGATTCGTTAACGATCAAGTGCATAATTAGTTGATGGGAACTGACCTGTGTCTAGAATTGACCTGTTGACCAGTCTAACATCAGGCCTCAACATACTCAATTCCTAAGAACTTTTTGACTTCTTTCAATAGTTAAAAACCATAGAAATGCCTGTTTTTCCATTATGCATATGACTGGAATACTTACGTTTGAATGCTGGGTACATTGGCACTGTGTTGGTGATCAAGAGGGCATCATATCTTGCATCGTTACTGGAGGCCAACTCTGTCAACAATGACACAAGGACCAAACCGAGCAAACAACAATTATTTAATTGTGTACTCATTTTCCTAGTTATACAGTTAGTAGGGCTTGTTCCAGCAGATGAGTAACTGGTTTACTGTGGTGATGTCCCTTGTTTGCTCAAATGTGAGTTACCAGCTGTTTTAAAATAACATTTAATATTTTTTGCCTCTGTTGGAAATAAAATGTAATCAAGCAACTTAAATGTTGAATTTGCACAATGAACAGGGATACACACAAACCCTAGAAAACAAGAAAAGATAATGGCATGTAGTGATGTGTGAATGAATCATGGAGGGAGCAACATCAGGGACACCTCTTTAAGTGGCTTTATTTCATATTAGTCATAGCAAAGTGCTTTAACTGCATTTTCAACAGAGACATGGAAGTTTTTCTTTCTTTTTAAATCACGTAGTTTCTAAAGCATGAAACTATTTTGAACATGCTTTTTTAAATACATGTGGTACATAGTGAAAAACTATGTGGTGTTTATGATTAAGACTCAGTCCTTAACAAGTTTCACAAGTTAGTTGGGTGAAGCTGCTTTTCTTTCTCAGGTCAATGAAGATTATTGATTTATTAGATTAGCTTTATAGATTAATTGTAGCTCAACAGCTAATAACATTTTTAAGTGCCTTGTCCTTTATTTTTAAATTTAATCTTTGGCAAAGAATCTCTGCCAGTTAAAATAAGTCTTACATTTTTTAAAAGGATTAAGTAGTATTTGTACTATTGTTCTTAAAATTTAGTTTTTTCTAAGAAATAGGTCTATTGTATAAACATTTACCTTTTAGCTTACATATACTTATTAATTATATTATTATTTATATTTAATATACATTATATATATTATTTTCTATACATACAGGCTGCAATATATGTTTATTTTAAGACTGCCACACAAAGATTTAACCATCTACTGTCACTTAATTTCACATGATTTGAACACACTCACTTTAGTAGTCATCTCTAGTAGTCAGAGGTAATGGCTGATAATGGCTTCATGAAATGTCTATGTTTGTGCACATAAATGGGCAGGTACAGTTTGGCTAAGGAAACATACTGTACTGGGTATCAGACTTTGAGCTAGTGTTTGGTGTAATCTTTGGCAACTCAAGAAGCCCAGACTATCCCAATAGATTTTATAGCAACATGTTTGTAACACTTATTTGAAAATACCCAATATATGGTGTCTTCATATCAATTGTTAGCAACAATGAGTCAGTTTGTTCAGTGTGGTGTGACTCACGAGGTGGGTAGAGAAATGCATAGGAGATCTGTTTGTCTGCTCTGTAGTTGATGCAGGACTGGCTGGAGGATGGAAGCACTCTGGCATCAGGTCTCATGCACGTATTCAGAGCTTCAGGCAGAACAGTAACATCAACCTGAAATATGTAAACCATAGGCATGGATGTAAAATTTGTTAGTTTGAGAGTGAGGTTGACGGTCATCAAATTTCAAAATAAGAAATATCCTGATCCAATATGAAATGCAAGAGTGTGAAAGTTGTGGATCTGGCTGTAAAAGGTCAGGTTTTAAGTCATTTGTTTTTATGCCTTTATTGAGAAGGCATGTAAAAAAAAAAAGATCTAAAAGTACTAAAAAAAATGAAAAATACATCTCAACATGACAAAGAGTCTTCTTCCTGTCCAGTATGTACATGTAAATACTGGTATGTGGATGAAGATTCAAATAAATTCAATTATATTTTATCTAGCATGTTTAACTATAAACATTGCAAAAAGCATCTTAACAGAAATCTGGATGTTTCAATCCCTAATGAACTAGCCTGAGGAAACGTTTGCAAGACAACGAAGAGCAAACCTCGAGAGGAAAATGATTTTAAAGGGAAATGCACAATTATCAACAAATGAATTATTACACAGTCACAGGATAGTACGTGTATTGAAAAGCTGTTCAGTATTACGATAATATTCACTATGATTACAGCAGCAGATCTCACATAGAGATCGGTAGGTGAAATTATCCACTGAAGGAAGGCTGAGACTTGGGAAAAAACTGTTTCTTGGGACGTGAAGTCTCACTTATTTACTGTCAGAGTTCCCTTTAAAGTCTGGTTCCTTTCAAGGTTTTTTTTGTCTCAGCTGTTACCTCTTACGCACAAAAGACACCAATAATATTAGCATTAATGCTAACCTCATGGCTTCCTTATAACCTAGAGTAATTATGGTAATTTTCTCAGGCTAATTTATGACCAAGACCAAAGTTGATGATTTTCTTGGAGGCATATTTAGTCAATAATTAACAATACTTAAAATGTGGAAGATTAGTTAATACAGTTGATAAAGGGAAAAACAATAATCTGGCAAACTCTTCATTGACAGTTTACACTTTGCATTTTACAAACTGAACTGTGTGCCTCTTAAAATGACAAAGGGTACCAGCACTTCTTAATTTTCAGTGGTTAAGTATTTTAGTTTGTGCTACGTCACTTGCTAGCATTAATGCTACTTGCTCAAACATACAGCACTGCATCCAAGAAAGAATAAATGCACCTACAAATGCAGTGTAAATGCACTTTCAGCATCAGTGACCATCTCCTAGTGCCACACAGTGTATTACGTTGTTGAAAATAACACAGTAATCATGAATACAATAAACTGTTTAAAAAGTATTAATCAATGAATGAAAACGCACAGTGTGCGATTCCAACTCCAGTGTCTTACTAGGACTGGGTCAGACCCGTGTTCTCTTTGTGAGGAGTGCAGTACATGAGAATCGTACCTGTTTTGAAATTGTGTAGGACGTCCATAGAGGCATTGCAAGCGCTTCACTATATCCGCTGATGTGGTCACTGTGATGTAAGATGCTGTACTTGGTGTGGAACATAACCGCTGGCCGACCATAAGGAAGATTCTTGCTGTCTGAAACATGACAAAGAGAAATATCAATGTGAATGCTATCCGTACTAGCTTCAAAAGCTTAATGCTAATTTGATTTCAACACAAATTAAATCAAACAAATAAATTTTATTGGTAAATGTGTTAACGTACATAAAAAATACTGAAAATCTACACAGAAAGTAGAAATTTTAAGAATGTCACAATATGAAACATTGAATATTTTGAGGTAATTTTTCTAGCATTAGTCCTACAGTAAACTGTATGTGTGTTATTTGGATTGACACACAGGCTGGGGCATTACCATCAATAACTTGTCTTAGTCGTTGATTGAGTTCCTCCACTTTGTTCTGTAAGAGACAGAGCCACAGTGACTCCAGGTTATAGGCTCTTACCAGGGCCACTTTCAAAGCCCTCTGCCCCCTACTTTTTGAACGCAACTGCAAAAGATTAAAGGTGAAAATCTATAGCAAGACGATCTAAACAAGAACACTGTTTGGAGGAAGAAAACATTATTCTGCTTGTTTCTTTTAACCCCTGTGTTCTATTCACTACTTAGCAATGTTCCCTTTGTTCCAGGGCCTCTTTAGATTTTTACAATCAACTGCAAACAACTAGTTATTCTTAACTTAACCCTACCCTGATCATCCCTATAATATAAAAGTTTATGTTCCTTAAAGTTAGAACACTTTCTGAAAAAAAATTATTTATTGTTGCACTTGCAGAATAAATGAACATTTATTTTGACTAAAACAGAACACAAGGGTTAATATCATTTACCCTGCAGGTCTGCAGCACAATATCTTGTAGAAATACAGGAAAAGGCCAAAAAGGCAGAATAAAGCCAAAAATATCTATACAATGGTTACAATTGCCTGCTATGTAACTTAGAAACACAATAATCCAAGACAAAGACTAATTACCTGGAAGAAGTTACTTTTTCATAAGAGATTGTAATTAGGCAACTTGAAAATATGGTTTTAGGTGAATCACATGAATGG
Source organism: Notoglanidium macrostoma (assembly GCA_030068235.1). Taxonomy (NCBI): domain Eukaryota; kingdom Metazoa; phylum Chordata; class Actinopteri; order Siluriformes; family Auchenoglanididae; genus Notoglanidium; species Notoglanidium macrostoma. The sequence continues at coordinate 3,671,731 of JAQQZR010000033.1, forward strand.
TTCATATTGTGATTGTGAATATTTTAATGTTGGACTCAGGTGGAACCTCACAGTTCTAGTCAGTGGGTAGTTTATGATGAGGCCCTGAATATGCTTTGTTACTGACTTTTTCATCACAGGTGCAGCCCAGGTCATCAGTTATGGCATTAACTGTCCCAGATGAGGTTGGTTTGGACACCTCTTCTGGCATGCTAGGTTTGTGGACAGGATTTCTCAGCATGTGGTTCAGGCTACCATGGGTCCCATTGTTGGAGACTGGCTTCAAGCCAAGGAGATCTAAAAATGATAGGCGTGACAGAGTTTGGTAATTGCAATGCACAATACATGTGGCTATTGTGCCTACCTAACACTATGGGATCTGAGATATGTGATCTATAAGTAACCATCTATCATTCAGGTATGTGCTAAGATGTAACCATGTTAATAGAAAACAGTCTGTATTATCTTTAAGGAGCCTACAATTAGCAAAGTTAGAATTTTTGGTGTGAATACACGTAAATGTAAAATTCGTGAAGACAGCACAAAGATAAAATAATACTTGCCCTACCACACATGATGTTGTACAGCTCGATATTTTCAAATGGTGGTATCTTGGTCTTGAATTTAAACATTGGTCCATAGCCAAGGAAAATGGTCTAAAAAGAGAGAATCAAGTCGGTGAGAAACACACCAGAGTACTATACTAAATTGAACATCGGGCCATGTGTGCGTACCTGCATGCTGTTGATCTTGTTATCATATCCATGGTCCCCTGAGAAGCCGCACTTGCCCGGATGCCTTTTCCCTTCAGGGGGCTTTCTGTGCCAGACAAAGTTAACTGGTTCATTATACCTTTAGGCATACTACAAGTTCTTGAAATTTCACATATTACTTAAATATACAAGTTCATACAAACTTGAATCTGAAGCTACTGTTCAAACGAAACAGAAAGTCTTTAGATCACTGGTGATGACTCCCATTAAATGTTACAGCATATACTGTGGTCCCCTTAATGCAATGAGCACATAGTGTAAATCAGACCACAGCATGATGCTTTAACACATACCAGCATTCTGCTTTCACCTTATTTCATTCAAGCAGATGATTTAAAAGCCTCCTTCAAGTACAACCTCCAACAGCAGAGAAACTGTCCTGGGAAGAAACCGTTGCTTCACAGCTCTGGTGCCACCGATTAGACAGGTCTGTATCTCAACTGGTCAGCATGAAAGAACCTTTTCAGTTGGGCACTGATGCATGCCAAGGTAAACAGCATAGGGAGACCCCAGCATAAGTCTTCATCTCCATCTTCTTTATGGAATGTTTTCAGAGGATGGGACCAGTGACCTCATGGGTTTGCTTTAGGAGCCGTGGCTTTCCAGTGTGGGCTTGCAGTGAATGTTTATGGGTTTTGAAATTTGAGGGTTGAACAGCAGAACTAAAAGCCAATGGGAAAATCTTCCAGAGCACTGGTTTGAAGAGTTCACATAGTTTAAAAGACATGTTTATCAGAATTCATAGAATTATTAAATGTGCTAACCAACCAAGCAAACTGGAGCTTAGACATGGATAGATGCAAGATCAGTGAAGTGAAATCCAAAATTAAGCAAACTGTGAAAAATGGAACAGAGAAACCAAGCACAAGCCAAATGCTGGATTTTTTTAAATTATTAATTTGCTCTTTGTAGTGTTGTGCATATTAAAATAATGTATTCAGCTAGTATATATGCTTTCAAAAAAATAAAAGAATTATTAAAATGAGAAATGCTTAATGCTACAGAGTAATAAAAACACTTTTTTCCAGACATTATTTCATAAAAATTACAACAGCTGACAATAAATTGCACAAGTAACAAGATCTAAAACTCGTATGCATTGTCTTCATGTTGGCATGCTTTCAGGGAGTGAAAGTAAATTTCTGTCAAAATTATTGTTGGTCATTCTCATTTTTTCAGCCATAAAGAAAATGTGGTGTTTCTGACGTCATTCCAGATTTCTCAAAGGGGGCTCCTTATATTTTCAAACATTTCTTGACTGAAAATGTATGAGTCATATAGCATTAAATAGCCAGTGATATGATTAGACAATGATAAATGCAATAGACATTAGTGGTGTCAATAAAATTGTGACAAAATTCTTTATTTTAAAATTAGAACTAAAATAAAACTTAATTTACACTCACGCAAAAAAAAAAAAAAAAACCTAAAAGTAAATCGTGCCAGGCATTGGAATCTTACTTGAGTATCACATTTTACCTGTCAAATATCTTGCTGAATCATTAACAGATCTGTATTAGCCTTGCATATCTATACATTTATGTCATATTTGTGTTATAGTCATGCCTATCAACAGGATTCACCATTGATTCACCATTATAGGTGTATTAATTTACCTTGCTACATGCCATTTTCTTTCCACCATCAGGTGAATTTCCTCAATGCGGCGATGGTTGGCATAATGGAGGCGTTTGGGGAGATGCTGCTTCAAGTACGGCTTGAAGTGCTGGTCTGTTTTTATACACTACAAGAGGAGACAGACCCAGCTGAGTTGACATAAATAACAATGGTCAAAAAAGAGAGGGTGTGTAGCTATATGAGCATGTGTACTCACTGTAAGGTTTGCCACTACTGCTTTTACGTCATCTAGAAATAGACAAAATAAACTTGTTATTGTTTCAATGGTGCACGAACACAGTGATAATGGATAGCCACTGCTCCCCTGATTTGGAGTACATGGCTGTGAAATGCAGACCCATCTACTTACCGCGGGAGTTTAATGTGATAATGATCACTGTTGTTTACATAACACCAGCTGCTTATACCAACTCGGCTCTGAAACATCTATACAGCAGCATCAGCAGCCAACAGAGCCGATATCCCGACGCAGTGTTTATTACCGCAGGGCACTTTAATCAGGTGGATTTAAAAGCAGTGCTCCCCAAACTCCACCAAAACGTGACGTGTGTTACTAGAGCAACCAACACACAAGACAAAGTCTATTCAAACATCAAGCTAGGCTACAGAGCCAAACAACTTCTACAGCTGGCCCAGTCTGACCACGTCACTGCTGATGATTCCCGCATACACCCCTCTCCGCAAATCTGCTCGCATTATCACAAGATCCATCACAACATGGCCTGATGATGGCTCTCTGCAGCTGCAGGACTGCTTTGAAAAGACTAACTGGGAGATTTTTGAACACCCAGACCTGGAACTCTACACTGACAGTGTATTGAGCTATATCAGGACTTGTATCAACACTGTCACAGTGGAGAAACGCATACATGTCTATCCAAACCTGTAGCCCTGGATGGCAAGAGAGGTGCAGCAGCTGCTAAAGGAGAGGAACACCGCCTTCAGATCTGGTGATGAGGTCCTCTACAGCTCAGCACGTACCAATATGAAGAGAGGCATCAGAATGGCTAAGAGGAACTATAGGAGGAGGAGCACCTGGACAGTAACAACATCAGGCAGGTTTGGCAGGGAATCCAGCACATAAACTACAGGACTAGTCATGGAGCTGCTGAAGGTGATGCCTCAATAGCAGAGGAGCTGAATCACTTCTTTGCTCGGTTTGAGGTGGAATCACCAGAGGCAGCTAATATACATGCAGCGGTAGCCCACAACAACATCTCCCCCACCTTTAGGGCTCCAGGCTGTCAATCCCAGGAAGGCAGCAGGTCCTGATGGCGTTCCTGGATGTGTGCTGAGGAACTGTGCAGAGTAGCTGGCCGGAGTCTTTACGAAGATCTTTAACCCGTCACTGTCCCAGGCTTCAGTTCCCCTCTGTCTGAAATCCTCCACTATGGTCCCAGTACCAAACAAATCACCCATAACCTGCCTGAATGGCTATCGGCCAGTAGCGCTCACCCCGGTGCTGATGAAGTGCTATGAGAGACTTGCTTACAGGGCTAATAGGTCTACTGAGGACGCTATTGCTCTCCATGCTACCCTGTCCCACCTAGAGCTTCAGGGGAGCTATGCACGTCTCCTCTTGATTGATTTTAGCTCTGCTTTTAACACCATTCTCCCTCACAGATTGTTGTGCAAGCTGTTAGCCCTTGGTCTCCCACATTCCACCTGTCTATGGATTAAAGACCTCCTGACAGAATGCACACAGAGGGTTAAGGTGGGTCCCCACAACTCCTTGGCCATCAGCATCAGCACCGGCTCCCCTCAGGGCTATGTACTGAGCCCCCTGCTATTCTCGTTGTACACACATGACTGCGCACCCACCCACGACAGCAACAACATCGTCAAATTTTCAGACGACACCACTGTGGTAGGGCTTATCTCTGGGGGGGGATGAGTCTGCCTACAGGGACGAAGTGGCGCGGCTGACAGCATGGAGCACAGACAACAACCTGTTACTGAATACAAGTAAGACCAAGGAGATCGTCATGGATTTCAGGAAAAAGAAAACAGACATTAAACCACTTCACATTAGAGGGGACTGTGTGGAGAGAGTGTCAGACTTCTGCTTCCTGGGAGTTCACATCATGGAGGACTTGTCCTGGGGTGTGAACACAGCAGAGCTGGCAAAGAAGGCTCAGCAGAGGCTCCACTTCCTGAGAGTCCTCAGGAAAAATAACATCCCCCAAAAATTGCTGGTGTCCTTCTATCGTTGTCCTGTTGAGAGCATACTGTGGCTACTGCCTGTGTGTGTGGTTTTCCAGCTGTACAACAGCGCAGAGGAAATCACTTCAGAGGATCGTAAAGTCTGCCCAGAAGATCATCGGCTGTCCTTTACTTTCCCTGGATGAACTGCACAGCTCTTGCGGTCTCAAAAAAGCGGAAAACATCCTAAAAGACTCCTCACACCCCTCTCATGACTTATTCCAACTGCTGCCATCAGGCAAAAGAT
>JAQQZR010000033.1:3694963-3710726 GCA_030068235.1 Notoglanidium macrostoma
TGGGAGGGACTCCCTGGTTTATTTTACAGCAATGCAATTGGGTAACAATACGTGGCAAGCCTATGCACTAGCTGTAAAATAAACCAGGGAGTCCCTCCCATTTTTGAGTTAATCTTCTGTGTTGACTCCATTTCTACCCGGCGTACGAAGAAACGCCACATTGGTGTCAGAGGTGAGGATCATGGAGAGGACAACTCTAGAAGTAGAACTCACTCACCAGCTCGAAGGAGCTGGAGAAGGCCAAGAGGAAGCTGGACGGAGAGACGACAGACCTGCAGGAACAAATCGCTGAGCTTCAGGCTCAAATCGATGAGCTCAAACTCCAACTGGAGCTGCCTGCGACCCGAACGGCCCGAGGGGAAACTCACTGGACCCCCATAAACGTCGCAATATCTTCTCTAAAGATAATTGGTTGAATTATGTACCTAACTGTTAAGCTCTCCGAGGCTTCTTTTCCATTATTCAGAATTTTCTTTACTTGTTTGTTACACCTGATTGACAGTAGCTGGAAAATCTTATTTACTTTCCTTTAACCCAAAATAGAAAAAAATATTATCTGTTCCATATGTCACATCTTATAGACAGAATCTCCTAGAACACAAGAAGTCATTCCTAAAAACAAACATTTTTTAAAAGAAAAATTATGTATACATATCACACAACATTGCTTTTGAACACTCAATTCTGATTGGTCAGAAGGTGATGATTAAGTTTCAGCAGCTCTGACAGTAGTTCCTGCTGAAAGGTTTATATTAATGCACTTATTCTAAAACGTTATGATTTCTACAGTAACAACTTACACAGGGACTTGTATGATGCATACTTAAATAGATTAAAAATATGTGTATAATTGTAATGTCATGAAATCTTCTGAGAGGTTTATTTGGCATTTTTGGAAGGAGTCTCCAGTGGCTCTTCAAAGGTAAGAGGTATAGCTTTAACTAAGTTTTCTCAGTAACATAACAAGCTACATTTTGTCTTATTAACTTCATGAGACAGAAAACAATTGATTATTATCACACCCCATAGTTTTATTCCTAACATACCGCATAGAATTCATCTTACAAAAAAAAAATCATAAAAACGATTTGAAATTGAAATTGTAAATTGAACAATATAATTATAATCAAAATATATTGATTTCATGGCGATAGAAGAAGGTCTACATCTATTTTGCAATAGTTAAGATTACAAGGAAAACTTGTCGCACATTTTCAGAATATCTTTGAGTTCTCTTTTTTTTTTTTTTTTTTTTTTAGTATTTTCTGATCAATATTTTTGTAATGCTAACTAATTTTCAAATTTTTAAAAGTAAACATTTTTGTAAAGAATTAAGTATCCATCTTTAACCTTTCCCTCAGCCAGAGCACTGTTCCCATGTGCTTCAAGACCACAACCATTGTCCCCCTCCCCAAGAAAAGCCCAGCCACCTGCATGAACGACTACAGACCAGTAGCACTCACTCCAATCATTGCAAAGTGTTTTGAGAGAGTGGTGCTGGCCTACATTCAGAGCAACAGGTCCCAGACACTCTGGACCTAGTATGCCTACCAGGCCAACAGGTCCACATCACATGCCATCACTGCCGCCCTTCACTATTCCCTCTCCCACCTGGAAAACAAAGACTCCTACATCAGGATACTCTTTGTTGATTACAGCTCTGCCTTCAAGATGGTCATCCCCCACAAACTCACCCACAGACTGACTACACTCGGCCTGCACCCCACCCTCTGTGACTCCAGGACTTTTTGACTGGCAGGCCTCAGTCCGTCAGGATCGGTAACAGAACTTCAGCCAGCATCACCACAAATACTGGCATTCCACAGGGTTGTGTCCTCATCCTGTTCACCCACGACTGTGTCACCTCCAACAAAGATAACATTATCCTAAAGTTCGCGGATGACACTGCAGTGACCGGCCGCATCACTGGAGGGGACGAAGCGGCTTATAGGAGAGAGGTGGTCGGCCTGGTGTCATGGTGTGAGAACAACAACCTCACCCTCAAAACTGATAAGACAAAGGAGATGATGGTGGACACGAGGAAGAAGAGGAAGCCTCATAAACCACTGTTTATCCAGGAGCTTGAAGTGGAGAGGGTGAGCAGTTTTAAGTACCTGGGCGTCTACATCAGTGAGGACCTCACCTGGACACTGAACACTACACAACTGGTCAAGAAGGCTCAACGGCAGCTGTACTTCCTGAGGAGGCTGAGGACGTTTGGTACGTCAGCCAAGATCCTCAGCAGCTTCTACAGCTGCATAGTGGAGAGCAAACTGACCAGTTGCATCACTGCATGGTGCGGCAGCACTTCTGCTATGGAGCGCCTGCAGAGAGTGATAACTGTGGAGAAGATCATCAGGACTCCGCTGCCCTCTCTGCAGAGCATCTACCACCGCAGAGCCCATAGGAGAGCTGCCTCCACACCCCCAACACGGACTGTTCACACTTATGCCTTCAGGACGAAGGTTCAGAAGTGTGAAATCTAGAACCTCCCGAGTAAACAACTTCCCCACAGCCATCAGACTCCTTAACAGCTGACTGTAATTTTTGTACATTAAGCTCTTTTGCACATTAAGCTCCTTTGTTTATCTCCTTCATACTGCAATTTTGGTAATAAACACATTTATTTTATTTTGCAATGCACAGTATTAGCTACATTTAACTATTTTTTAAAAACTTTTTAACTTTAACTTTTTATTTTTTAAATATTGCTTAACCTAACCTCAGCATTTATGTGTGGATAGCAAAGGGAGAATTTCATTGCACAGAGAAATGTAATTTCTACTGTACATATGACAATAAAAGTTTGAATCTTGAATCTTGAAAAGGCTTCAATTTGCTAGGGAGCATAAAGATTGGACTCTGGAGCAATGGAAGAAGGTCATGTGGTCTGATGAGTCCAGATTTACCCTGTTCCAGAGTGATGGGGGCATCAGGGTAAGAAGAGAGGCGCATGAAGTGATGCAGACGTTATGCCTAGTGCCTACCGTACACGTCTGTGAGGGCAGAGCTGTGATCTGGGGTCGCTGCAGTTGGTCAGGTCGAGATTCAGCGAGGTTATGTGCCCAAAGAATGAGGTCAGCTGACTACCTGAATATACTGAATGACCAGGTTATTGCATCAGGGAATTTCCTCTTCCCTGATGGCACAGGCGTATTACAAGAGGACAATGCAAGGATTCATTGGGCTAAAATTGTGAAAGAGTGGTTCAGGGAGCATGAGACATTTTCACACATGGATCGGCCACCACAGAGTCCAGACCTTAACCCTATTGAGAATCTTTAGGATGTGCTGGAGAAGAATTTGCGCAGTTCTGGATCAACTCTGGATGGAAATAAATGTTGTGACATTGCGGAAGCTCATCGAAACGATGCCACAGCGATTGCGTGCCCTAATCAAAGCTAAAGGCGGTCCAACGAAATAGTGTGTGACTTTTTTTTTTTTTTTTTGAACAGGCAGTATGTGTTTGCTGCTTAACTACATTCTAAAGGTCTAGCATTATTGCATTCCCAAATCATGCTTTGCTAAACTAACTAATTAGGGGTTCAATTTAATTTTATTTAGCACGTTGGATAAATTGTTGGAGGTTGTCTAGACTGGTGCAACTAAGCTAAGCATTTCCCACCTAAAACACAACAGAACACTTATTTTAATGTCAAATGAAAACATTTACTGATACAAAACTTGTGACAGAGTTCCTGGAAATGATTTGGAGATGGAAATTTTGCTTAGTGGGAGTTTGAATCAATGGAACAAAATTTATAAAAGAAATGGGAAAAATCAAGAAAAGAAAAGAAAAAGAATACACCTTCAGGATCCAATGGTGAAGAGGAATTTGCAGTTTGTAGAGGAAAGAACATTGTGCAAGGTGTGATTTTGAGTATAGGAAATGTTGAAAACATTTCAACGTAAACACCAGAGTTTTCTGAATTACACAGCAAAGAAAAACAGAAAACAGTGAGTCCCATGTAAAGTGTCCCTGAGAGACTGGTGCCCTTATATCACTAAATTAAAATTCATTGGGTAGGAATTAGCCAAACATAGCAATATATAACAATCCACCCAGTTTCTGAGTTTGACCCTCAGAACTCTACAGAGATTTACAATCTTCTAACACACACACTATATTCAGCCCAAAAAGGTCTTTAAAAAGAGTGCAATTAGCTGGGTTAGATGAGGTAGAAAGACAACTAGTTACACTGTGCATGTATTAAGAATTGAGTGCTTAACATCAGTGTAAAGAACTAGCTATTAAAGAAGAACATAAAAGGTTTAGATCTGCTCATCTTTTTTGGTTTGACTAAATATTGAGTTTGACCATGCCGGAAATATCTACTGTTCCCTGGGAATCCAGGATGATTCATCTTTGACATAATTTACATCGAATCTATATTGCTAAGGTTTTTATTTTTAGGATACATTTGGAGTTCTTTCAGGCAACTGATTTTACATAAGATAATACAAATATATGGAATTCATATTCAAATATTTTGTCATCTTACAAGCTTCTTGGTTAAGGACCTTTCTATGTAGTTTCCTTCTTTTTTGTTTTTATTAAGGATGACTGGTTTATTGGAGAGCAAGTCCTGGGTTTTATTTATTATTTTGGTCTTGCTTCCCTCCCCAAAGAATTGACTTAATATTTGGTTGTATGCATTAATGTCGTGGCAGTAAAATACTCATTTTTGTGAAATCCTGTTGGTGTTTTGCTAATTTTGTTTTGCACATTTCTCCCTCATGTGCAACATTACCCTAGCACATATTCACCACCTCACCAATACTAGCATGCTAGTTAACTCTTCCATCTACATGTTGGTGTTTTGGTCAATCTTGAACACTAACCTCAGTTAGCTAACATTAACTGCTAGTTCACTTGGTTATTGTTGAATATGCAACATTAAGTAACAGCTAAAGAAGTCATCATTATCTAGCTAACCAACATAAGCAAGTAGTTTAATAATTATTTAAAATTTAAATAAGCACAATATTTTAGAAAATGTACAAGATAATTTATTTAATCTACTAACATTCTGAAACGTTAATATAATAAAACCCCAGCTCCACCCCCTCCCCACCACTCTTCCACCAAACCGGAGGGGCAGCTGTTGGACATTGCTGCCGTCTCCAAGCAGGAGAGATTATGACAGATCATGTGCAACAACCAGGTAAATGCAGAAGAAGCAGAGTTTGAGACAGCTTGAGTGAACTGGCCATGTAACTAACAGACTTTTTTTTTTTTCTTTTTTTAAAGTTAAACAATGCACAATCCCAGTGGTTTGGGTTTGTGCGTTTTCATGATAGAAATACTTAAGAGACAAAACACAGGGCATTATTTAAACACAAAAAAATACTATTGTACTGTAGCGGTCTGATACAGAAAAGATTTTCATTTGACTAACTAAGAATGTTCATTGCAACACACATGCTAGCATGCCATCAGGCAATGAGCATGTCAACATAAAATGCATAAAAACTAAACATAGGGAGCATTTAAAAAAAAGGAACTTTAAAGAACTACTTTGCTAGCATATGATACCTATGCTAGTTACTTTAAATTCACACTCAAGCTGCACTGGGCAGAATAAACAAGCTTTAATGGAAGTTAATGGAACTTGTTATGCTTATAAAGAATTTGCCCAATCTACTGATCTAATTGGGAAATGGAAACATTAGCAAAGTTGAAGTTTTACTGTTGTTAATGCGGAGGCAAAATAAGGCTGACAATACTGCTCATTTTAATTGAGAAGCAGTACAGTTAGCTTCGGCTTCAGCGATGCTAACGAGGCACGTATTGGAACCACTCCAACTGACTGTCACAACTAACCGGCTGCAACACTTTTTACTTTGAGATGAGCTTTGGAAAAGCTCAGGGGAAAAACTCCCTTAAGCAGTCCCACATTTGATTTCAGGTAATGGGTGGATTACAGAAAAATATTTCTTGAGCCACCATTTGTCATGATGGTGTTTCCCCTACTAAGCAAGAGAGAAGAGAAGCCTCAGGATACAGCAATCCTTCAACATCTTCAATTAGAAACTTTAGCAGAGGAATACCATCCACTGTTTTACAGAAGGCACATGGTGGAACTGGTGTCAGTCAGACAGTGAGGGTGAGCGGCCACTAGCTGGGCTGTTAGCAAAGCTGTGGAGGTCACGCTCCTTGTCTTTGTCCTTGTCCTTGCTCTCATGCTTGTGTTTGTGCTTGTGCTTGTGTTTGTGCTTCTTCTTCTTTTTCTTGTGCTCATGGTGGTGGTGGTGGTGGTGGTGGTGGTGATGGTGCTTAGAGGAGGCAGAGGAGGAGGCACCCTCCTTAGCGAAGGTTGAGACAGGTGTTGCTGGCATGGGCATAACAGCCTGCTCCATGACAGGAGGTTCTCGACCTGTGGAGAATGAATACATCATTTTTCTTTCTCATAAATGCACAGCAGGGTTAAAACAAATGACCATGTAAATGAAAGCTTAAAAGCTTTGATGCCATGATGTTGGAATTAGGGTTACGTTTCCTAAAAGAACTCTGTTCCTGTCATCCAAGATATCCTTCTTCATTTATGAAGAGTTATGTATTACTTTCATTTGGTTACAATTTAAAGCTAACATCAACTGAGAAAAAGTTACATTAGGAATTGATGGTATGCACACTCCTGTTATTAAAACAAATCTTCTAGTTGGACAGAGGACACAGACATGGATGGGAGTACATTAGCCTAACAGTAGGTTAGAATACATTTTCTACTAGCCAGTCTACAGTAGGAGTGTATTTAGTGTAGCTCTAGCATTTACTATAATTCACGGTTTTATTGCTTTAACAATTAATTCATCTTTCTCATACTTTTCTTTCATTGACAAATAATCTAATAACTATATACCTGTTTTAATGTCAATAACAAATAAATAACAAATAAATATAACGTAAACTTTGGAACATTTAAATAAGTGACTTGCTGACAATAAATAACCAAGTTGATATTTTTCTATTATTGCATTTTGTTAAACAATCACTGCAGTACTAATTCCCGATTCACCCATGTGGTTTGCTGAAGTGTGGCTTGCCTGGTGTTGACGGCCTATCCAACATGTTCAGGTGATGGTAGATAAATGCTCGACTGTCATGAACAGTGTCCATGTCAATATCCTCATCCTCTTGCATGGGAAACTGAGTTAGAGAACAAATTGCATAACAGTGTTATTCAGTTTATGGAAATATACAGTAAATTATTGAGCGATAAAATTATCAGTGAAGATCAGCTAATGTATTCTACTCTGATTATGTACCGGAGGCCTGAACACAGATCAGCTGTACTCTGTTTCTATCCAAATCCTTTAGTATCAGTTCAAATGAGAAACTACTGATATTTTAGAGAAATGCAAAGCGCCTTCCCAAACATATGCAGCAAAGTTTAAAGCAACAATTTTCTAGAATGTCTTCTGTAAGCTATAGGATTAATATTTCCCTTCACTGGAACTAAGGGGCCCAAACCTGTTCACAAAGCAAGATTTATACTTCACTGATGCTCTTGGGTCAGAATGGGTACAAATCCCCACGGCCACATTCCCAAATCTAGTGGAAATGACAGCAAAAGGGGGACTAAATCTGGAATGGGATGTTTAACAAGCACATATGGGTGTAATGGTCAGGTGTTCACAAAATTTTGGCAATATATTGTAGTCTTACTTATCATGGACATAAAATAATGACAGGTAGCAGAGTATACATGATAATCAATTATAAAATACAGTACTGATCCTGATAATCAATACATATTCTTAATGGGGCATTTCAAACAGTCAGAAACCGACAAAAAAGTCTTGATAAAGTTTGAAAGCCTAACTGTTCATCTACAGTAACTCACTCGAATCTTGGGAGCTATTTTTCCCGTTGGTTCATCCTGCAGCACCTGTCCAGGTTCAGGGGGTGAAGCCAAAGGAGTCTCCGCCTTCCTCTTCAGGCCCTGAGGAGTGAGGGCCATACCACCCAAAACTGGCTCCATGACAACATGCTCCTCCTTAACCTGGAAACAACAAATGAGAGATGTTAAATTCAGTACAATATACAATATAAATATACTGCTTACACCTCTTCACATTTTTACCCAATATATTTAGCATATATGAGAGTCACTCACTTAATGTGACTAAAGATTACACTGATTTTTAACTTAAAGTCTTACACTAAGAACAAACAGTGGAAACATTTCTCATTCCACCAGAAACTTGGTGGCCGTGGCTTATTTTCTGAACAGGAAAACAGATAAGTCATCGTAAATATTAAACAAAAACATGAGTTCATGTAAAAGACACAATGTGAGGCACTTGTGACCCCTCATACTGTATCTAGAAAAGAGAACAAATCCTGGTGAACAGGATTTGGGAGGAGGTTCCCGTTACCCCAACCACACATCTCAGACAACCACCACTTTCAGTGCCTAACGTGTGAGTGACTTTTGTTATTGGTGTACGGTGGTGGTGGTGTGTGTGTGTATATATTAGTGAACATTTTAGGAGTATTAGGTGTCTATCAAAAACTTTTCAACACTGTGGTTGCATTTGGAGGTGATAAGAGGAAGCTTTGCTAGTAGATTATACCAACAAAGGACACTGGAACATTTTGTACTAGGGCTGGTCGATATGGGGGGAAAAAATCTTATGATAATTTTTTTTATATATCACAATATAAATCAAATTACTGTTTCTGTCAAAGTTAAAGGTTCCTTCTTATTCCTAAGTGAAATATTAAGACATCATTAAGTTAATTTTGATTTAAATTAGGGCTGGGCAATATGACCTAAAATTTACGTACCGATCATTTTTTCTGACATTTTCATTATAACGATATTTATCACGCTATGAAAATAATGTCCAGAGACAAAAGAATATGACAGCACATGCAAACATGCAGATGCGTTCTTGTGCACACGTGTGGCCAGTTGAGGCTCGTCAGACACCTGTCAAACACGTGCTGCTTCCAACACAGCATGCTTGTTTATGAGCTCCAGTGCTACACTTCTATGCTGTGTTTTTGCTTTATGATGCAGAAATCTGCTCAACATATTTGTTTTGCTTTTGCTCCCTTTAGCTGTATGATTTTTCTACTGCTTACTCTAGTTTGGGGTTAATAAAACCCTGTTTTTACCACCCCTGTCCTGAGCTAGTTCTAGCTAGTTTTAAGCCACTTCTACATATCATGCTACATTATACAGATTCTTCTTTGATGTATTCATAGGGGAAAAACACTGCAGCTACATGTTCATTTCCAGAGAAAATATGACATTTCTGCTCAACCACGATACTCATAATATACAGTTGGCTGGTGATATGAATGGTCATATCGTGATACGATAATTTAGAGATATGCATCAACAAGCCATACCTTCTACGTGTACCAAATGCAGCAAGTACATTTTAAATGCACACTAAGACTTTGTTCATTACATGTTGTGTAGACAGACATTCGAATGGTGCTTGTTTTTCAACTTCTTTTCAATAAGAAGTTATTCTAGTTTAGCTACTGTAGACATGAATGCACACACTAAAAATTAGTGGTTAGTAAGTGCACTGCATTTGACAACATAAAAGTCTTGTGTGCTTACACCACCAGTGAAGACCATCTCAGGGGCGAGCTCAGGACCCTCCTGTTCTGATTTGATGGTGGGGTTCAGGACAGCCTTCTTCTCCTTCAGATTGAGGACGAGGCCGAGTTCTGGCAGAGGCAGACATGAGGGCCTTGTCAGACCAAACAGAGTGTGGTACAGGTTCACAGCATCACAACGCAAACGCCAGTCGTGGGAGGTACCTGGGAAAAGACAATAATATACACAGCTAATTCAGATTTGATTCAGGCGGTGTTGCTTTTCTTCATGCCCTGTATATATATATATATATATATATATATATAATGTCACAGATGTGGTGCCATGGGATATAAAAAAATCTAAGTAGGTGTTTTACTGTTAACAAACCTTAATATATAGCTTCATCTGACATTTTTGTTGGTTTAAAAATAATAATATTGCAGTGCCTGTCAGAGCCTCTCTCACTATGGACTCTCACTATCCAATGATCAGACACTTGGAGTAATTATTGTGAGTGTGCAGACTGCTTACTGCTTATGTCGTTTCAGCTGAAAACCCCAGTGGAAAATGTGAGTAAGTGTTGAACATGAAACATGAGTGTTATTTGTTATTGCATCATAAAATAACAGTTTATGCTCCCTTTCAAATTTGCAAGTTCACAGAATCTGAATTTCTTAATGATAACAAAAGTGCATCTGTTTTTCTGACTTTTTCTGTTTTCTAATTGTTCAACCAGCATTTTATGCAATTATTAAATATACAATTTCTCATCTTCAAAACAAGTTTTGGGCAAGAATGCCTCAACTTTTTTAAAATTCTCTGTACAAGTAAATATATGGAATCATAAATTGTTATTCCTTGACAAGAAGGACAAGTTCATAATCTGCAAATCTGTGAAGTCTTGAAGTGCACTGTACCTTTAGAGTTGCTTCCATTACTGTACTGGTTCATCTGAGATGCTTGGAGCTCATAACAAAACATGAGAAGTGTGAAAACTGGAACAACCAAAACTGAATATGCTTTTTAACTTCACAAGGGCAAAAAGGTGCTGGATTTTGCTTTTCTTGGCACACAAGCTTCAAAGTGCAGGAGTGAGGCCTCAAAGACTAAAACTGACTACAATAAGAGCAGAACTGTTTAAATCACTGCCAGGAGTTGCGAAAGCACCAAATTCGTAAGAAGTACAGCCAGTCTTCTCAAGTGGGAATATAGAGAGCCGCATGTTTTTCATTAAATTATGTTTTATGAGATTTTCCATGTTGCAGGGTATAGTGAGGCACATGCAGATACTCTGGGATGGATGAATAAATCAGCAGCATGCATGCAGAAAGATGATGTTGAGAAATCTGGAGGAAAATAAAAAGTGTTCCCGCTTGAAAAAGAAATCAAGATGTTTTTTCAATCAAGCCTTTTTTCAATGCCTGCACTTAAGGCAATGTTGAGCTGAAAAGTGAAAACACTAGGCTTATTCACTGTGCAAAATTTCTCTAACGACCACAAAAAAATTAAGTCAAGTTTTTTTTTGATGTGTAAAGAATGACGATGTATATTTCAAATACAAATTATTAGTAATTAGTAATGTTCGGAAATCTAAAATTTTTTGTACTGCTACATACAATAAATAATTCATAAAATAAATATGTATCTATAACAAAATTTGTACTAAAACAAAAGGGTGCCTAGGACCTTTGCACATTACTGTATGTATGCATGTATGCATAATCAAATCCTCCTCTTGCCTCCCCTACTTGGGGGGTGGTATTTGTGTATGTCTTCCTCAACGTCGGGTCCTCTACCAGAGGCCTGGGAGTTTGAGCACAGCCTGCAGCTTGGGTCCTGTCTACTGTGGTAGACCCCTGCCTCTACATATCTGGTGCTTAGGGCCTGTTCTTGTGCTGCCGTGAGCAGAGCCTCTGGGCTGTCCATCAGGCCTGCTTTTTACTAGCAACTGGCAGAAATTTCGGATGTCAGCCACTTCCTCTATCTGCCAGTGGTACATTCCATGGAGGGGCTTGGTCTTCCACGATGCCGTCTCTTCCTCCTCACCAATCTCCTCACACTTTGTTTTGCTGTCTGAAACACTTTTTCATCAGTTCGTCCTACAGGGCCATCTAATCCTCATCGCGCTTCTGTCCGTTGTTCATAGAGTCTCAGGGAGCTTGGTTGATAGGGTATACATGTTAATGGCTTGGATCTTATTCCTACCATTTAGATTGCTTCTGAGCACCTATAACCCTCTGGAGATATTTGGCTGTGGCTGATCTCCATGTAACCTCATCTTGATTCCCATTTTCCTGTAGGATACCAAGGTACTTGTAGCGGTCCTGTATATCTGCTATTTTGCCAGCTGGTATCTTCACTCCCTCAGTCTTGATCACCTTCCCTCTCTTGGCCACCATGCGTCTGCATTTATCCAGTCCAAATATCATCCCGATGTCCTCGCTGTAGATTCATGTGAGGTGGATCAGCAAATCGATGTCTCACTCACTCTTAGCATACAGCTTTATGTCATCCATGTACCCTGAGGTGGCTGATGGTTACTCCACTGCATTCATATCCACTATTTGTTATGATGTGGCTCTGGGGGTTCAGGCCTATGCAGAACAGCAGCAGGGGCAGTGCATCACTTCGGTATATACACCGCACTTTACGGTGACTTGTGCAATGCCCTTGGAATTGGCTTCCGGTGTTGTCTTCCACAGCGGCATTGAGTTATTGATGAAGCTTATCAGTGAATTGTTAGCCATGTATAGTGCCAAGCATTCCAGTATTCACATGTGGGGCATCAAATCGTGTGCCTTCTTGTAGTCAATCCAGGTTGTGCTCAGGTTGGTCTGCCTAGGCTTAGAGTCTTGGGTGATTGCTCTATCTGAACTTTGCTCATGTGGCAGTGGTAGCTCAGTGGTTAAGATGCTGAACAAGTGATCAGAAGGTTGTGAGTTCAAATCCCAGTATTGCCAAGCTATCTCTGCTGGGCCCTTGAGCAAAGACCTTAACTCTCAACTGCTCAATTGAATAGTATTTGCATAGTGTGAGAGGAGGACACAGATATATATATATAAAATATTATGCATCAGTGACAATTTTCACAATTGTGCCTCTGTACACAGACATTAAAAAAAAAAAAAAAATAAAAAAAAATAAAGGCCATAAAAACGCAATTGAATTGCAGACTTTCAGCATTAATTCAAGCCGTTGAATAAAAACACTGAATTACCCATTTAGGAATTACAGCCATTTTTTTTACAGTCAATCCATTTTAACAGGCTCAAAAATAATGGAACAGTTGACTGATAAGCAGTTTCATGGCCAGTTATAGTCTGTTTCCTCGTTATTTTTTTTTGACAAATTAAGAAGACAAATGGTCTAGAATGGGTTCCAAGGGTTGAATTTGCATTTGGCAGCTGTACATGGGAACTCTCGATCAGGCTTGGGGAGTAATGGAATACATGAATGGCATTACATAATTAGGATTAAAAAAAAAGGTGACTGTATTCCATTATAGTTACAGAAAAAAAGATGTAATCAGATTAGTAAAAACACTTTCAGCAAAAACAGGGATTATTTACAGAATTACAATTTTATGAAATGCACAAGGGCTGCAACAACTAATCAACAAAATTAATTAGTTGATGATGCTTTATGAAGCGCACTGCACATGGGTCACTTCATGAAAAAACCTTTTGAGTGAAATGGCGGAGCAGAAACAGCAGTATGACTTTCTCTACGGTATGAAACTCTTTATAGAACACTACCCTGCTGGTCTCAAGACAACTTGTGTTTTAACATGAATATTACCATCATTCATTTATGGGAACGTGGGGAGAAATGTGATGCTCCTGCTTGAATTGTCCAGCTTTATTATGTTCTGTAAAGGAGCAAGTAACGAAGCTATCTGAAAAAATAGCTTAAAAAGTAAAAAGTTAAACGAGCCCATTTTTCCAACTCTGGCTTCTGGTTCACAAATTGATCCCAAAAAGAGCTGATTCACTAATCTCCGTTACTGAAAACTAAGAGTCAAATGTAAATCTTTGGAGTCAATCCCACACACTGAAAATGATTCGCCTTGTGCGAACAGCAAGCAAAATGAACTTAGTGTGGGAGAGTTTCAGTGAGCGGAACAGGCAGCTGATATTTACTTTATCTTTATTTAGAATTTGTTTGTTCGAAATTCGAACAAATCATAGCTTGAAATACAGACACACAGCTGCAAAAAGTGTGGTAAGTGATAAAAAAAAAGTGCTAACAGTAAACGATGTAGGCTAGATACAGTTACCTTGAGTTAGGCTGAGTTCACTTCAATTCATACATAATGATTATACTGAATGAATATAAACATAATTTGGTTGACATGAGCTCTTGATAATATTCTCATACTGTGACAGATTATCTGATAAATGTCACTAACATTGTAATTATTGAACTGCTTTTTAATGAAGCCTTAAGAAAAAGGTCTGTAGTAGCACTGATTAAAATCCTGCAAATAAATATTTTAAATAAATATCTTTTGTATATAATATATTTAAAAAATAAAAGCAAAATAAATAACCAAGGAAAGATTATTTAATTAACACCACAAAAATAATCAAATTTAAAAAAAAATATTTGTTCACACAGCACTTCATGAGACTCACAAAACCACTCTGGTCTCGAGTGAAACCACAGCTAATCTTATAGTCATCAATTCATTATCATGGCTCAGGTGAAAAATGTGTTCACTGGGTAGAAATTTCTCCATTATTTTTTCTTTAAATCAGAAAAAAGGGAACATCACAGTACAGTGTATGTTCTGCCCTCTAGCTGAGAAAAGGCTGTCATCATCCACATATTTGTTATTGAGGTAATCTAAAAGGAATGGAAAGTGATCAGTTACATTACTTCACTTTTGTGGTAATTAGATTTTAATTAGAAGTTGAAGTAACTTTAATTAGAAGTTACTGACTACATTTTTAGCAGGTAATTAGTAACTGTATTGGAATACATTTTTAAAGGAACCCTCCCAACCCTGCTCTCAATATGCAGTCCAAAGAGAGAGCAGAAACTTTAGGAGTTACCAAATCAACAATTTGCCAACCAGCACCAAAAGGCCTGGAAGACCACGAAAGACAACTAAAGTAGATGATCCTAGAATTCTTTCATTGGTTTCAGAAAACCCTTCACAACATCTAGCCAAGTCAAGAACCCTCTCAAGGAGGTAGACATGTCTTTGTCAAAGTCCACAATTAATTGCCTTCAAAATATAAATAGAGGGTTTCTCTCAAGATGCGAAACTCTGGTAACACTCAAGTAGAGAAAGGCCAAATTAGCCTTTGCTAGAAAGCCTGCCAAGTTCAGGAACAAGATTCTTTGGACAGATGAAACCAAGATTAATTTGTACCAGAAGTGACACTTCCCAGATGGGACACACAATCTGTCAAACATGGTGGACACGGGCATGTGTGGCTGCCTGTAGAACTTGGTCACTGGTGTTTACTGATGATGTCACTGCAGATGTAAGTAACTGGATGAATTCTGAAGCATATAGAGCTATACTTTCTACTCAGATTCAGTCAAGTGCTGCAAAACTGATAGGACAGTACTCCACAGTACAGATGGATAATGATTGAAAACACACAGTAAAAGCAACCCAAGAGCTTCTAAAGGCAAAGAAATAAATGTTACTAAATGGCTGAGTCAGTAAACCCAACTGAGCATACTTATCACTTATCGAAGACAAAACCGAAGGCAGAAAGACACACAAACAAGCAGCAACTGAAGGCAGCAGCAGGAGAGCACTGGCAAAGCAACTCAAAGGATGGAACTATGGGCTCCAGACCTTAGGAAATGATTGATTTGCATCCAAGCAAAAAGATGCATTAAAAATTATGCTTATATTTATTTAATATATGTTTATCTTAGTTTGTTCTGTTCATTTTGAGAGTGTGAAAATGGAGGGACTGTGAAAAAATGGCTGTAATTCTTAAACAGTTAAGGCAATATTTATTTAAAACCCCTTGAATTAATGCTGAATGTCTACACTTCAATCACATCTTGATGGCTTTTCAAATTCACTGTGGTGGTGTACAGAGGCAAAATTAAGTCCTTGTTCCAATACTTTTGGAGGGGGCTGTACAGGTGCATGTACAGTTGTGTTCAAAATTATTCAACCCCCAATGCTGTAAAGGGTTTTAGGGAATTCAGTGTACATTTGTAATTGT
>JAQQZR010000033.1:3720542-3738221 GCA_030068235.1 Notoglanidium macrostoma
GGGATCCCATCCTCATTTGGGTCACACTGTAAAGTTCAATTACAACTAATACACTTAATACTAGGGTCAGGTTTAAAATTACCATACATGATACCAGTAAACATAACCATCACAACTGCCTACTACTTAACAGTGTATAGTGTTGTGTAAATATTGGGTTATATACACTATATACATTGTGTGTGTTTGTGTGCGTGTACAGTATATGTGTATTTTATTATGTATGAGTGTGTGTGCATGTGTGTGTATATATATATATATATATATATATATATATAAACAACGGGGAGAATAATGCTGCAAGGCCACTACAGATCTCCACATCACATCTACCATATATGATTATTACATTTGTGCAACCAACTAACTGGGCACATTATGTTAGCTACCACTTGTTTTTTTTTTTTAGCTTTGTCAATATGGTTTCCAGGCGCCCAAAATCTGGGAACTATTATTTAATAATTTATCAAAAGCTACTTGGAAAAAAAATTTATTCTCAAAAAAATTTTCACTAAATACAGTTACTCTGATAAGGCATGTTTGGTGGCCAATGTTGGACTGCTCCATTTTGCTCTGAAGCTCTGAGGCTAATGTCACTAATATATAATGAAGTTCCATCTCGCACAAAATGTCTTCTGGCTCAAACCACTTCCAATTCTTTAGTGATTTCACACAGACTTGCTGATGGTTTAGGACAGAGTGTGACTTACCCTCATCTGATCTATAAACATGAAGGGGACATCACATTGTCCCTAGACCCCCAGGCCTCTCAGAGTTTGAAGGCACTATCCTGAAATCTGAATACTGTGTTTACTTTACTTTACCTTTATTGTTTCTAACCGTGATGCCATGCATGTTCAAATGCTAAAACACACGTACGCGCGCAGGCGCGCAGGCGCGCACGCACCACTAACATATAGTTTCCTCTTAATGACCAACACCTCATAGTGATTTAATCAATGTACTTCTCTATGGTATGTTATTCACAGGCAGTACAAAACACTATAATAATATTATAATAATTACATTATAATAAATATAATAATTTCTTTTTGATAAATAAAAATAACAGCTCTTGGTAGTGCTCGGATTTGTGTCAAGTAGTGTAAAGGCTGCAAAGATGTAAAAGTCTTACTCCATCGCAGACAGGTCCATGTCAACCTCTTCTCCATTCATCAGAGGGATTTTCTTCTTCTTGTTCCTTAATAACATGGAAACATTTATATGGTGAAAAAAACATACAAAATCACCAACTCTCTTTAGCTCTCGGAGCTTTTTAATTTTATAAAAATAAAAAATTTACTTTAACATTAATCTTAATCATAAAAATAAGGATGCACATGGTTTTTTTTTTTTATTTAATCAATGATACAACAACAGAAAATTAATAATCCACAATGTAACAAGATGAAAACAACAAGTTCTGGGTGTTTTGGGTTGACAAATTATGTTGACTGTTCACTTAACATTTTAAGAGATGGGAATTTTAAGAAAGCCTCCAATGGAGCAATAGTTGTGAAAGATGTACCTCCTGCTTTTGGAATGACAGGGGATGTCATGCTTGAGGCTGTTCTCTTCGATCTGCAACATGTGGTTGAAGGATCCATCCAGCTCCTGAACGGTTACTTTAATGGGACCCTGCACAAATTTATCCCAATAAATACATTTAAATATTAAACATATTTACTGTACTAATATACCATTAAATTTGTTATGATGGAAGTAAAAGACCACCTGTGGCTCTATCTGGCAGTTTCTCATTAATCAACCCCTCAATACCAATAAATATCTGATAAATGGCATATACTCTGATAAAAGACAACATTATAATCATATATAATCATATAACCAACTTTTTTTGGTTAAAGTATCTTTTACAAACTAAAATACAAGAGAGTACGCCTTCAGAATCTGAAGTTACTCCTAAACAAAATATTTCACTGTTTCACAAATTTCTTATTAAAACATTAAAAAGTCATTAAAATACAGCACATACAAGCATTCAGACTTACCACATATTTCTGAGTACCGGAAGACATGTAATCCTGACGGATCTCCAGTTCCAGCACGTTTCTTTTCCTGTTAAAAGCAAAGCTCCCAAAAAACTTAACCACCCCACTCTGGTCTCTGACAGCAAAGAGCTCAGGAAGCAACAAAACGAGGAAGGATGACAGATGTACAAATGCTATTACTTAGCAAAATGATGTCTTTTAACACAAGTGAAATGGTTACATGGCAGAGTTCTGTACAGTCTACCAGGTACTCGAAAACCCTGCTAGTGCCGTGGAAAGGATACACCCATTGCTTGATCAAGGGCCCAATGTCCTTCCCTGACACATTGGAAATGGACTTGAGAAACCCAGAGGTGGACAAAAGCATCTGGCTCCACATGTGCGACTGGTACTTCTGAGATGAAGCCGTGCTGGCCAAGCTTAGTAACTTGTTGAAGACCTGAGGAATGAAGTCGATAAGCTTTAATGTACGCCGCGGGTCAAAAGTTTGGGGTCACCTACTCTTTTTCATAGGTTTTTCTTTATTTTTTTTGCTTTCTACGTTGTAAAACATTACTGAATACATCAAAACTATGAAGCAACACGTATCAGGCCCAAGTAAGAGTAAAGTTGATACTTATGATTTGTTTGCTATTTGAATTGATTTGGATTTCCATCAAACATAATTAAATGTACCAAAAAGCAGACAAAGAACAGTTAATGTTCACGTGAAACAGAGTGGAGAAAAATGTGATCTCGGTATCTTTGACAATGTTATGGGCTGGTTTATGTATTCCAGAAAAGACTTATCGCCTGGGATTTCAATGCACAACAGTCTCTAGAGTTTACACAAAATGGTGCAACCCCCCAAAAAAACATTCAGTGAGTGGCAGTTCAGTTGATGGAAAGAACTTAATGAAAAGAGCAATCAGAGGAGATAGGTATCTAAGAAAGCACAAAAAAGGGAGTCCTTCCTTTTCTGGGTGACACTTGCTAGTGAGATTATGGGTCATTACACTTTTACAATTGCACTGAGAAATTCAGTATGAGTATACTGTGAACAAGAGTTCTGGATTAAGTTGTTACCTGCAGCATGAACTCCATACTGATGCGGTTCTCAATTAGCCTCATGACCAGGTGTGCCTTGCACTGGAACATTTTGTAGTACTCCCAGGACAGTGTGTGTGGGTGTTTGATGGAGAAATGCAAGTGTGGAGTAGGGCTGCAAACAAACACATATTTTATAATTCACATTTTCCCTCATTCTAGAACAGTGTAGCCACGGACAGCTGCAGCATGAACAAATCCATGTCAATGTAATTCATTTACATGTCTGAAATACCCTACAGCAGGGGGATTTATGAATGATGCATTAAAAGAGCAGACAGCAGGATATGGACATAAAAACTGCACAAAATAGTATAAAAATTAAAAACTTCAAACTGCTTTCGTAATATAGTTGTGTGAAAAAGTGTTTGCCCCTTCCTGATTTCTCATATATTTCTCATATACTGTATATACATAATATGGGGGCTGTGGTAGCTCAGTGGTTAAGACGTTGGACTAGTGATCGGAAGGTCGTGAGTTCAAATCCCCGCACCGCCAAGCTGCCACTGCTGGGCCCTTGAGCAAGGCCTTCAGGAAGGGGGCAAACACTTTTTCACACCACTGTACATGAATGGTTAATGGTGATATTACACTACTTTTCTTTGACAAGTCATGGTAACATGTGGAATGCATTATATCTGTGCTTGTCGTGTCTGGTTGTGGCAGTTAATGAAGGAAGTTTGGGCATACAATAAGTGTTACCTGTCTTTTTCTTTTCCTGCGGCAAAAGTGGGGTGCAGCAGGACGCCTCCTATTTTCAGCTCATATTCCACAATCTTGTCCAGCTCCTGTCCCAAAAAAAAGTCAATGAATAATAATTTTAAAAAATCTGTTTCAGGTTAGTCTTCAAAAACCCATCCTGTCCCATCCTGACCTCCCTGATCCAGTGGCGATACTCATTGACCCCAAACGTCTTCTTCAGGTAGAGGCCAAAGATGTAGCCCGAGATGCCTTTCAACACCCATTCATCAGACCTGCAAGCCGAAGGGATGTTTTTAACTCATATTTGATTCCTAAACAAATTCGGTACAGGCATAACTTAAATAAATGCACAGTTACAGTTTTTAAAGATGGCTAGATAGTGCACCAAATACCCACAATATCATGTATGTATAACTTATACAAGTGATTATTACCACATGTTTAACAATAATGAGACAGCAGAAAGACTCATGGACCCTACTATAGTATAACAAGCCATGCTTCATGTGTTCCACAACACTGCATGACTGTTATAGGTATGGGAAAATATCCAAAGTAACTGCATGACAGTCACGACATTTCAGAACATAAGCAGAATTACAATTAACATTAAAGATACTAAGATTAGGTTGTTTTGCTCCTTACTGCTGTACTGGAATATGATGTTAACATTATTAGAATTCTATAAACAGCTACAGTAAAGCAATGCCTATAGAAAATGCAGAAAAATGCATAGTTAAAATGTGGACAAATAACATTCTTTAGTAATGGCCCATTTCATAAATATAGTTTTTTTTTTTTAAAGGGCAAGGAAGAGTGATAGACATACTGTGAAAATTACATTATTTAGCAAGTCCGTCCACTAATATTTTGTGGTCCACAGAAAAATACTGGTTTTGGAGTAGGAACCAAAAATGGTCCTGAAACTAGGGCACAAGTACAAAAATCAGCTCTGATTCCTCCAATGGAATCACATTCAAAGATGAGAAAAGTCCTTATTGCTGCCATAGGTATGAAAGGGAGGTGAGATTTTGCTACAATAAGGTTTAGTGATTAACACACACCTTTTCTTGAAAAATAACACAGTCTTAAAATGTTACACCTATGAGTGGACCAACAAGATGCATCTAAGAAATTGGCCAGGAATGTCCATTTCCATCGCATTACATTACCTCTGAAAGTTAGATTACTCACTGGAACTTCTGCTGTAAGGACTAGTTGATGGGCACAATTAGTAAAAATGTTACCTAAAACTGATCACTTGCTACTTATCTCTCTCACAGCGTGAATTTGTGGGTACAGTAAAGTAAAGTACAGTATAATGAAAAATTTAAAACATCTGGTGTTGTGACATCAATTTGCATAATGCTTTCAGAATGAGATTAAAGCATAGCAATCATCTGTCAGAGTCCCATACTGTGGAAAAGTAAAGCTGAGATGTTGAGCCAGAGGAATGAGAGAGAGAAGAAGAAGAAAGAAGGTGGTGGTCTGGAACGAGGTGGTTTGGAACGATAGCCCAGTTTCTTGGTCGTCTGTATCCAATTACGGACCTGAACAGCATTAAACCACACAATTAACTCCACGCAGGCAACTGTTCT
This sequence comes from Notoglanidium macrostoma, assembly GCA_030068235.1. Taxonomy (NCBI): domain Eukaryota; kingdom Metazoa; phylum Chordata; class Actinopteri; order Siluriformes; family Auchenoglanididae; genus Notoglanidium; species Notoglanidium macrostoma. Next base: position 3,725,941 of record JAQQZR010000033.1, read on the forward strand.
CAATCACAGAGCGTGTCTGGTTATGCAACTGGGCTTGTGCAAGTCCAAATAAAGAAGCGGAACCAGAGCCTGAACATCTGATTCAGGTTTTAGAATAAGGGGTGCATTGTGTCAGAGTGAAAATACACCTGGTGAAATTTCGACATCTTTGAGCTAGGAGGTTGAGTCCAAATGGGTGTTGCACTCAACATGCACAAACACACAGTACTTTGTATTGGATGCTAGCAAGTAATGTAAATCTGCAGAACGTTGGGTATATAAAGAGAGGCATGAACCAGACCTTTGCTGAGTACAATACGCACATCATGTTAAACCATAAACAAAAACATTTTATGATGCAGGGAAGTCGTTCATTATACTGACTATTTTTCACAATAAGTACAAACTTTCTGATTTAGTAGTGAAACTGGTGACCTCTTCTGACATTTCTGTATAGCCTGTACATTTAGTGAAATGAGCAACAATAGTAATCAGTAATAATCCAAATCTGATGATGTATATGCTTACCATGACATGCGTGAGATGAAGCAGCCAAAGAACTGTTGTGCGAGGCCCTGTGCCAGACAGCGACGTGTTGCTGGCGTCTGGTCTATAATCAGTCCACTATGCAGAAGGTTTGTACTGCAAATGGGATAGACCAAATGCACAATTATTCAAATGACACAATTATTTTAATACCATATACTCAATTACATAAATCAATCCATCCATGCATCTACTTTTCTGTTAGTCTGTCTGTTGGATTACCTAGCCACCCACCAACCAATCCATCAAACCCTTCCATTCATCCATACACCACCCACCAACACATCCATGTATCCGATTACATAGGCTCTTTCTTAATTTCTGTAATGCACATGAAGAATAAATAACAAAAGATGTATGACATGATTTGCTTATTTTACCTTTTAATCTATACAGGATAGCACAACTTTACAGAAATAATTTCAGATGGCCTAATCTCAGCACAGTGTGTTGCTGATGTACCATTTCAACCCTGCCCTCACCTGAAAATGCTCATGGAGGCATAGGAGGACACCTGCATGTAAGCCTCATCCACAAACACAGTCTTGAAGCAGGAGTACGGGTAGCGGCAGGTCAGGATTTCCTCATAGAACTCAAACACCTCATGTAGGTAGGACATGGTGTGTTTAAGTAGTGGCAGCAGCTGAGGCAGGCAGAAATGTGTCACCTAAAATAAAAAAAAGGATTTAGACAAAGCAATGCTACATCTGGACCAACAAACATCATTAGTTGATTCAGAAAGCCTCATCCTGTCCTGTCCACAGACAACTCTCTCTCTCTCTTTATTTTTATTTTTTTACTTCAAATGTAACACTTACAGTACAATCAAAATAAAAACAAAAGAAAATCTGACTGAAATCTCCATACAACACAAAGGAGTCTGTAATCTATTTAATAAATAGGTTAGTTAAATAAAGAGCTCAGCTTTGTGAATAGGAATCTTTGTGTATGTTCTGCATGACACACAGTGACTAACATTACTCATGCCAAAACAATGCATAGTGAAGAAACAAAGTTCATTTATAAATAATTCCAAAATAAGGAATGTGAGGATTTCTTCTCCAAAATACCTACCTTTGTTGGGAAAGAAAAAAAAAATCAAAAGGTCACAGTTTCAGAATTTTATTCAATGTGATAAAATTATTACATGTCTGTTATATTAGACTATCATAAGTCAGTGCCATAACAACAAACTTTCTTAAAAGGGTGCATACAGGAAGGCTTTCTTTACAGAAATTCACAAAATGCAATAACTGATTTTCACTAAAAGCCTTTAGTTACAGTGTGAACATCAGTATAACTGAGGACAGAGGGATCTGTATACAAGGTTTTCATTTCAATTTCTTTGTGATAAATGAGAGCTATCTTGCAAAATAATTGCCAAACTTTTGAGGAAGCAAACATACTTTTTTCCTACTGAAAATATACCTAATAATGTTTGTGAAGTAATGGGAATGCTCTTGCTGTGGAGAGATTTGCTATAGACACAATCTTTCAGAAAGGAGTTTGGGCGGGTCGAGTTTTACTCATTTTCGTGAAAGATGCCAATAGCTCTGGAGCTGACTGTACAGCAATACTGAGGACATTACCATTACATCGCCATCCAGTGGTCAAAAGTGAAAGAGAAAGAAAACATATCAGGCTCCATTTTTTTTTATTATGAGATTTCCCCTATAGTTCTTACATCACTCTTGATGTTTATAAGACTACTGATGTTGTCTTCACGTTGTCTCCAAGAGTACCTCAATGAAAAGATTAAAAACCATAAATATCACAAAAAATATTTTTGTCTGAGGTTTAAAAGCGAGCATGATGAAAACATGAAGATGTGATAAAAGATGATAGAAACAGATACATCACAAGTAGTCCACATATTACTGTTATTAAGACAGTACTGGTTATGACTCAATAATCAGAGTTGTGAAACATGTATTGAATTACACACAACTGTGTTTCAAACTCCCACCTCATGCATGTAGGGGTCCACGAGGATCTCGAATGGCCCCACTGCCAGTGAGATGTTGGAAGCAGCGGTTGGGATAGGCAGCACATAATGAAAAGTCTTCTTGCGCATATCGTGAGTGTAGATCGTCTCGATGAGGTCGCCACATGACACAGCCACCATGGAGGCATCCACAGTGAACTCCAGCTTCCATGTGCACAGCTCTGAGTATGAGTCCACGCATGGAAACCAGAACCTGCACATGACACACATTAACATTACCAGAGGTTAAATTTAGGTTTCCAACTACTAAACTACTACTTTTTTAAATTCAATTAAAAAAAAAATAAAAAAACAGTTGGCAATGAATTTATTTATCAGTTAATAAGTCTATGTAATGAATGCCACTACGCCAGTTTATTTAGACTGAAAGCAAATTTTATGGGAAATGGGGGAGAACCTTAAAACAGAACAGATACAACAAAGTCATCCAAAATACAGGTACACATTAAATTACACTACAATGTTGGCCTCAAAACAGGTCATGCTACTCTATCCAAAAAGCCCAAAATATAATAAATAAATTGATAGCAGAAAAATGCATGATTAGTCTATAAGACAAACAATTCTCACAACTCATGCCATGAAACACACAGTTTCTTTATTTGTATTTTGCATCTTTTATTCATAATTCATGTGTCACATTAGGAATACAGCTATATGGATCAGAATGAGCATTATGCAGTGTTGGCCAGGAACACTGCCACAAGCAGCTAAATGAGACTCAATTAGTTTTCCACTGTCCCTCTTAGTTTATTTGGTCGTCATAGCGATAGCGCATGAAACTGCCATGACATTATCTTCAATGCGACGTGCACACACAGACACACAGGAGCAATGGAGGATAAATAAAATTAAAACCTTGTTGACCCACCACGGTACTGCAGGGTGAAGTGGTGTAATGGTGACGACACAGGACTTCCAGCTCGTGGACACAACTTTCCTGTTCAGCACATATTATATGGGGAAAGTTTTGCTGGACGCAATTCATTTAAAATTAGCCAGCTTGTACTGATACCATTATGGTAACTGGTAGTGTTATGGGTAATTTTGCAGTAAATCGAAAAATTATGGCATGGGATTACTCAGGCAGAAGCAGGAGTCCCTCTATCTTACTAAAAAGTTAGACTCTCAACTGGTTTCTTGTGAAGGGAGAAGTCTAATTGGCTTACTGAAAACACAGGGCAAAGTGCACGTTCATTCATCAGTTGTACTTACAGATGGTTAGGCAAAATATCAGTACAGACTGGCTTATTTTACATGAGTCACCTGCAGCAAAAAGTTCCCCAACTAACATTTATAGATTCCCATATAGGTGAACCTGGATCTCAAATCGCTAGCACTGTGCCTTCACCACTAGATTACAAGTAATACTTACAACGCGGGTTGTTTATGGCGTCCGTAAATTGATGGTGCTTGTTCTGCCTGTACCACTGAGCAGCATCCATTTGACAGTTTTGAACGCTACTTTTTTTTGCTTTTTTGTGAGCACACACAAATGCGCACAAGTGGTGGAAACACACGTGAATACACTCACAATCAGTCAGTGAATTATAATTAATAAATATTGCACTATTTAAAAATGGTGGGTTTGTTCAGGAGGCCCAGTCTCTCGCAGTGAATATTGACGATTCTCTGACCAATTAACAGTCTACAGCATTTTCACGTCACCTGTCAGTATTGCCTTGGCTCGCTTGGAACCTTTGATGGAGGTGATAACAAAATAGTACTGGCTACCAGGTACTATCCATGACTCGGGCGTAATGGGAAAGCAAAAAAGGCAAGTAGAGTTGAGCCGATACTATGCAGTGGAAAAGGGTCATTAGTTTCAAAGTAGTTAAACGAATTTTTTGACTTAGTAGTACTGAAACGCATCATTTAATTTGATTTAAAAACACAGTATATATTGATATTTGAGCTACATACATTATATATATACACACACACACAATTTTTCTTTTTTTTTTTTTACCGTGAGGAATTCTGGTATCCACAGGAGAAGACATGCGTTCCTCTCTCAGCCATGCTGCCCTCCATATCAGGCACAACAAAGTGCAGTCCCCCCTTTGGCTGGTCCAGCGAGAACTCTATATACACCTTCAGTACCTTCATCTCTGATAAAAGACCACAGCACAATGATAAAGAGCAAAATATTTCTGGATTGTTCCTTATAAAAGATAATTCTTTCAGTCCTGGAAGAATCTATGACTTTTTGGTTATGTGATATCAATAATTGTACTTCAAAATTAAATGGTAGTTTTCTGTTGATTTTATAACATACAATTAATTGTAGTGCAATAATAGAACAGCTGTTCATTGACCTTCAACAAGTAATCAAATTGAAAAGGAAAAACATGACACAAACATATGCTAAAATATATTAGATCTATTACTGAAATACACAATGCAGTTAACGAGCAATAAACAATGTACTATAGCACAAATTGTAAATGGCAAAGATTTGAAACCTGTAAATATTGCAATTTAATTGCAGTCTAATTATTTAGACTTTTAGCCTGAAGGAAAAAGTAAACTATACAACTGCAAGCAGCTACTGAGGAGCCAAGCACTACATACAGTCATGAGTTTACATACAGTCATCATGGACATACATGGTCATGGCAATAGTGGGTTTTCAATGAGTTCTTGAACTGTTCTATTTCTTGGGAAGAATGATTGTACAACAAATATTTAACAGAAAAAAAAATTATTTGGTGTCGTTATTTTAATTTACTTTGGGATTCTGAAATCAACATACACCCAATTAGATTATTATTTTAGTGGTTCTGAAAGTTCCAAAATGTATTTTAACCACGGCCTCTTAACCTTCTGTTAGTGATCACAATAGACTACAGCTAGTAGCTTGTCTGTGTATATAAAAAGGGTTTGTTTGACAAGTACAAGTTAATGGGAGGTGTAGAAAATTGGAAGAAGACCCAAATGGTCACCCTCAGCTGAGAGGATATTTGTTTGCATGATCAGGAACAATCCAGGAACCATCTTGGAACAGGCCTATCATGAACCGGAAGATGCTGGAACACTGTCTGCAGTCAAGCGAGTTTTACACTGTCATGAAGCTGCCATTCAAGAAAGAAGATGCTGCTTCTAACTTGACATAAGGTTGGACCACATGGACAAAGAAAAAGCTTTCTGAAGTAATGTTTTATGATCAGATGAGACAAAGATTGAGTTGTTTGGTCACAATGACCAGAGGTATAGAGGAACAGGGCAATGACCCCAAACACACACATCAAAGCTGCTAGTGGAATGAATAAAGCAGGCAAACATTAAGCTTAGGCCAAGTCTTCACCATCAACACACAAAAATATGTGGACTGTGCTTAAAAATCAGGTCCACGCCAGAAAACACACAAATTTAATTGAAGTCTAAGAAGTCGGGAAGGAGAGTGGTCAAATTTCCAACCAGAATTCTGCCAGAAGCTCGTTGATGGCTACCAAAAACATCTGGTCAAGGTGAAACTTACTAAGGGACATTTAACTGTCCTGTTTGTATAATTTTGAACCTGTGTTGGTTTCAGAAAACCTAAAATAAATAACTTGTCCAGCCAATTCTATTTTTTTTCTATTAAAGATGTACGTTGCACAATCATTCTTCCCCAAAGAACAGTTCAAGATCTCATTGAAAGCCCAATGATATTCATGTATGTCCATGATGACTGTATGTAAAATTCTGACTGCAACTATAAATGTTTAATCTTTCAAGGTTTTTGTTCATAAAATGAAGAACTGCAGAGATATGACCTCAAATCCTTTTTTGGCTACCTTACTGTCAATCACCCCAAATATCATGTAGGTAATTTCATGTCAGAACAGCAGATATTAAATTGGTTGCCATGAAATCTTTTCAATGTTCAGTCTGGTGAAATGGTTTGATAAAACAAGTAAAGAGGCAAAATTACAGCTTTGTATTTCTAATAGTTTGAGTTATTTACATTTTATATTTACATTTTATATGGCCTTGAGTCCATTTTTATCAACTTTACAGCTTAATATCTCTAGAACTAGACAAGCTGGAGGCATCAATCTTTCAGGAATAATTGTATACAAGTTGTAGACTACAAACATTTACATCTACATGTTTAGATACCATGCACATTCACCTTTATTCACTAAATGCACCTCAGTTAGCTGTATTCACATATAGTGGGTCTTGAATTTGGCTACAGTAATCATTCTGCTTATATGTAGCACCATGGTCCTGGAGGAACATTATCTCCTTTAACTATGTACTGTGCCACCTGTATATGGCTGAAATGACAATAAAATCCACTTGACTTGACATGAAAACATGTGAGAAATATGAGAAAGGAAGAGGAACGATGTTGGCAGACACAGTGTACCCTGTAAATTCAGGTTAAGTTTAACTGTTTTAGCAATGCATTTATGAGACTCAAACATCAAATCAGCACCTACAATGCTACTACTATGACTTCTCATAATAATGTGTCTTGTCTTCACACTGGCTGCTAAATAAATTAAAATAAATAATGAACTTATTTCTTTTATATCGATCTATTTTTCACTGGTAGTTTCAGTGCAAAACTAAATAAGCAAACTTTAAACACCAAACTTGATATTCACATATTCGGTAAAATCCCTAATAAAAGGCACCATCATTCTAATTTCTGATTGTAGACACGGGTCAATCACTCTGGGCTGAGCTGAATCACTGAAATGCTAAATCTGGGGTGTTGGTTTTCCCCATGACTCACCATCTCCCTGTTTCCACAGCTCAGCAGGCACTTTAATAGAGAGCTCTCCATTTCCAGCATCTGGATCCACAGCACTCACTGCTGCAGCATAAGCGCTGGAGAAATAGTTCAGGTTCCGCCTGCAACACACACGCAGGCACAACAATAGAACCTTCTGGATTCTGATGGGAAGCCTTAAAAAAATGGGTGGATGTGTCCTAAAATTTATTTTAAAAGTCAGAAATTACAAGAACAATAGCAAGAACGATTCAGCCTGTGTATAAAACAATGACTCCTAGGTGAAGATCGCTGATAAAGTATCAGAAGAAGTATCAGTGATAAATAAAAAAAAAATAAACACATCGGCAACATTGAAACTAATAATAAAATTATTGTCTTCACTTAAATTTTTTTTTACATGTACTTTATATCTCAAATGCATTCATATAACATCCTTTAAATGTAGCTGTATAGTCCCTATACGCAGCACTGTTGCACAGCTTCTTTCCCATTTTCCATTCTGGAGACAGGATAAAAAAAATAGACAGCCACCAAATATGAAGACTTGTTTTGGATGACCATGTAAATTCCTGATAAAAGGTACATTTTATAACTAAAATTGTAATAACTACCAACACCAGTGTACAGAAGGTTATGAAGTGCAATGCTCACTGCTTGGACTCATGGTGGCAGACTTCCAGCGTGGGGTCGTTGTAAATGAATGGCACTTCCAGCTCGTTCACTCGCACCCTGTAAATGCGGCACTGCTTGCTGTTCAGCTTGATACGGTTCAGGTTCACGACAGTGGGGAAAATGGTCAGCTCCACAAAGCCCTGAGTCAAACATGGTTATTTCAGTGTCATTTAATTCTGATAGAATATGACCAAGGCTGCTATACCTCTATTAGACAACACTTTTAGTGCTGTTTCTAGACTATTTGCAAGTCTTATTCATCACTTCACAGATCATCCACATTGTAAACCATTTTGCCTACCAGTCTATCACTCAGTCCATTCGTCAGACAACCAGTAATTCAATCATTCAACCAGTACATCAGTCCGTCAATTCACCAGTCACTCAACAAGTCCTGCAGACATTCAAACAGTTCATCAATCAGTTAGTCAGCCACCCAGTCAATCAGCCAGTCCACCAGTCGGTTTGTTAACCAGTCCAGCAGTCAATCAGCTAGCCTTCCAGACTGTCAAGCTGACTGTCAATCTATTAATCCAGTCCGTCAGTCAGCCTTCCAACTGCCACTTACAGTCAAGGACAAAAAGATCTACATACACCTAGGCTAAAAACATTCAAACTAAATTTGTCACTCATTTCACGCTACCAAAGATTTCTTGTGTTATGTTAAATATGGCCCTTTTCCACCACATGGTACTCAACTCGACTCTACTTGCCCTTTTGTGTTCCATCAGGCAAAAGTTGTGGATAGTACCTGGTACCATTTGGTATCACCTCCAGTGAGGTTGCACGCAAGCCGAGATGGTACCAAAAGGTGATGTGAAAACATGCAGACTACTGATCGGTCATCGAGAAAAGTCACTACTGTGATCACCGTTGTGCAAGACGTGACATTATGAACAAACCTGCCATATTTAAATTGTGTTATATTTATTTCTTATACTTGACTAATTATATGTGCATTTATTAAATATGTGTTTTCACTGCTCACATGCTTGTGTGTATATAGAAAATGTTCTTATGGCACGCCAAAGTTGCAACAATTCGTAACATTTTTGCTGTGTTTTGTTGGGCTGTCATACTATTGCAGAGTGAAGTAGTGTAATGGTGAAGACACAGGCCTAGTATAACCATTAAAGTACCATTAAAGTAGATACCCACAGGAATCTACTTTATGGCATTACGTCAATTTCTGAAATCTTCCAGAAATTATTGTACATAGAATGTGACCTACTGACAGTGAATTTAAGTTTAAATAAAACTGTCTCTAACCGACAGTTTTAAAATGACATCTTTGGGAAGTCGAAGCTTGGAATGCCACCGTTTTCAACCTCCACACACTAAAAGCAGGGACCAAATATGGTGTGTATTTTGTGCTGTAGATTTTTTGTGAGCCACTAAACTGAGCCATGAGACACAAATTGAGCCAAGGACAGAGCTGTAGAACTGCATGTGCTGTGGATATGTGGACCAATGAACAAAAAGCGAAAATACAGCTGGATCCAATGCAAAAAAAGGTTTAAAGTAGTTGTTCAAAGTATACAATTATCTAATCATTTATTTAGCGCCGTCTCAGTGTTCTGTGTGCTCAGGGTGATTTTTGTGACGTCTGCACGTACTTTCAAGGTTTGTTTAACACATTCATTATTTTGGAAATCGAAATCGTCACTCTGTTGGTCACACCATCATCTACTCCCCTAGTCTTTCAGTTAATAGGTCTATCAGCCATTAAATCAGTTTGCCTGTCTATATACCAGATAACAATACCACCTTCTGAATAAGGTTGCAAGATCTAAAACAGATACAGCAAAATATTTAATCCAGAAGCATGTAAAGGTTCATGTAAACAAAACATAAAACGTGGAAAAATAATTTTCAGATTTCTTCTTGTTGCTACTACTTTCCAGTGTAATTACTACTAACAACAACAACAACAACAACAAACACTCCTGTGTTCCAACGCACATGAATCCACATGCCTTATTCATTATAATAAATGAAAGACGAGAAGGAAATATTTTACTTACAATGACTGACTTCCTCTGGAAGTTGATGTTGTTTATGCACACCACCTGGTGGGTTGTATTAGGGAAAGCACAGAACCCGTTAAAATATCAACACACCAGTGGTCAGGGTGCTAATGTTCAAACCAAGACAAACTGTAAATGTGAAAGGCATGTGAAAAGAAAACTACTGGATACTTATAATTTATAAGGTCGCGGACTCTCGAAGCCCTTGTCCTTCTTGCGGTTCATTTTCGGAGCTTTTTGGTTGGTCTCAACAGACACAATCCAGTAGATTTCGGAAGTAGTATACTCCTCACAGCAAAACTGAGGGCTTTCTTGCAGATAAAAACAGAATGTGCTGAACACGGAGAGTTTACGTGTGCTGCGCTAAAGCTACCTGGCTAATTTTTTCCTGAAGTGGTGTTTTAGCATCTGTAAAAACTATCAGATTAATATCCTCAGAGAGAGGACCGCAAATAATAATCCTTCGCGCTTCTGTTATGCATTTCAGAAGATCCATTCCCACCGACCGTCCACAAACCGCGACGAGACATTTTGTTAGTAACCTTTGACCTCGCGCGTAAAACATAGAATAAAGCAGGAAAAAGGTGGAGACCCGGATGTTTTAATCACGTGAGCGAGCGAGCGAGCGTTCGAAAGGCGTTTCCGCCGTGGGGAGTGAGAGGCTCAGTTAGCTTTAGCCTTATACTGACTTCTATTCATTTTCGGCTTTTTATTTTCCATCGAAGAACTTTACATCTGAATAGTTCTGTCCTTTTACATGGCCGTATGCATGCATCACCAACCTGTGACGGCTAGTAAGCACAACTGTATCGTTTGGATAATAAGATCTCGAGGAAATCTGAAAAACCTATTCGGTCATTAGAAGTGCCCCTTAAAGAGCTCAGTGAATCAGAACAGTTACTGAAATTGGCTGCACAAATAAAAAAGACGTCAAAATCACATTCAAAGTCAGAAAGTGAGTCAAAAGAATTTGTTGTGGTGCAGCTACCATAGACATTGAGGCAGCTCCTCGTCACTTTACGTTGCCTTAGGTCATCAAAATTGTGTCTATGGCTGCGCAGTAGACAAAACGGTCAGACAGAGGTTCACCAGGAAGTAGCTTCAATTTGGTTTCAATTCTCTCCATTCAAGCTGTATGGAGCGGCTCCGTCCACTCTTTTTTACTGCCTGTAGTTTAATTAGACTTATAGTTCAGATGCCTGGTTTGTAAGGCGTACTCAATAGGATGTTGATAATTATGACACTTTGTAATAAATGTGATAAATTTAACATGTGAAAAACAAAAAGCTGAGCTGTCAACTCGACAAATCAGATATCGCCTTATCATTCATGAATTTTCTTTGTACGCAAACTAGACAGGTAGCAACAGAAAAAAAAACTAATGCATGAAAAGGGGTATAGGTTATACCCTACTATCGCTTGAAGGAGTTCATCTATATGCGTGACGATCGATGTGATATTGTTTCATTCTAATTATAACTTAATTGTAAGCAACTAACTCCTTACATTCATCAACTACTGCAGACAATGTTTTTGTACCCATTCAAACATAATCTAGTTCTATTAAAGTATCGTCATGCGGTGTTTCCCATGCTAACACACAGATACAGAAATTACAGGACACCAAATTGGTGATACTAATCAGTTTACATGGGAATACTTAGCGGAATGACTTTTTGAGCCATCAATCATACGTTTGTGCATAGATATGAAGGGGGAACCTTATTTCCTGACACCCAGGATATTTAGTTTCCCCCTGCTGAAACATATACACAGCAACTCTACACTTCAGTACTGTAATAATAGTTTATACACATGCAATTGTGAATTTGAATGACCTACAGCCATCTCACTTACTTCTTTGTCCAAATGTGAACTGGAAACATTATTTCCTGACATCTAGGATATTTGATTCCCCCCTGCGTAAATTGGCATTCAGCAACTCTTGACCCTAATACTAGTTCATACGTGTCATTATGTAGCTGGATTACTTGCACCCATCTCACATACCTCTTTGTCCAAATATGAGGAGGAAACATTATTTCCTGACATACATTATATTTGGTTTCACCTGCTAAAACAGACACGCAGCAACTCTGGACCCAAATACTGTTAATACTAGTTCATACACATGTCATTATGCACCTGAATTACTTTCAGCCATCACACCTACTTCTTTGCCCAGACACATGCAGGGAAATGTACGTGTTTACTTGATTTTCAAAATTCACTGTGCTAAATGTTTTTTTTTAAAGAACCAAAGCTTTTTTTTTTTTTTTTTTTTTTTTTTTTTTTTTTTTTTTTTTTTTTTTTTATATATATT
>JAQQZR010000033.1:3762280-3778585 GCA_030068235.1 Notoglanidium macrostoma
CTCTCTCTCTCTCTCTCTCTCTCTCTCTCTCTCTCTCTCTCTCTCTCTCTCTGTCTCTGTCTCTGTCTGTGCGTGTACAGAATTTTCAGAATCCCCAGACATTTGTTGGTTTGTTTGCCAAGTTTAATTTCAGGGGGATTGATGTAGACCATGTGGGTCCTTATTCTGTACTCAGAATAGAAGTCAGATGCCTTTCTTCTTCTTTATTCCTCCACATAATCCCCCCTAATCTCCCCCACAATGCTTAGGACTTATATAACCATTTCTTCAAGTTTCTGTGTCTAATCTGCAGTGTGTCTAATCTGCATTCTGGCTCTGACCACTATGCACTAATACGTGTTTGATTAGAATTTTGTCCTGCCTTATGTGCGTTGCAGAGAAGATTAAATTATTGTGCAAATTTTTATAGTCTTGTGAATTTATAGGCAGCTCTGGTATTTTATGAATGGAAACAAACAAGAAGAAGCCTTTATATGCATGTATTCATTACGATACAATGAGATGCTTTCTTCAAAGATCGCAGGTTAAGGGTTCTGCTCAAGGGCCCAGCAGTGTCTGCAGGTAGAAGATCGGCAGTGTAACAATATAATAAAAGTCCTTACTGCATGAGCAGTATTGGTCTAATACCCTTTTTTTTGTCTTTAGTTTTTTTCTAGACAAATCAACTTCAGGTTTAAGGGTCAGGCTCGATAGTGAATACTTGGCATGTTTGAACTTGGATCCTCTTTGAAATGGTCATAAACATGTCATTACTCTGCGTATTATCTGAGAAAGGTCTTGACAGCTTTAAGGTGGACTGTCTGAAGGTGAAGATCTGATGAAAATGAAAACCTCCTTGTACTTGTTGCCGGGGTGGTACTATCAGTGTTGCATGTTTTTGTATGTTGATATGGATTTATTTTACTTGGGTATGTGCATGTGGTATACCTTTTAATTAGCTTTTAGAGGAGTCATCATTAAGGTGCATAAGCTTCAATTATTTTGTAGTATTCAGATGTAATTTTTAATTTATAAGTACTTTATTATTTTACATAAATTATTTTCATAGTTAAGTTACAAAGGTGCAAAAATACAAAGTTATTAATGGTCACTTTGATGGTACCACACCAGTGACAAAGAAATGTATAGTACCTTTACTTCTGAGATGGTAGTAATGTAATGTTCAGCAGTTGGAGGCAGGACACAGGAGTGTATTCGAAGAGTTTGTGTTCTTTATGATTAATTACGACCCAGGAATTGTGGCCATAAAATATAGCAGGGGTAAAGGTACAGGCAGGGTAATCATGGGCATATCCGTAATCATAAACGATGACACAGGCATGGGTCTAAACACAAAGTACTGACCACAGGATATAGACTTAAAAAAAAAGAGAGAAATACAAATTAAGGCTCAAACTTTTACAAGACAAATAGACTTTGCTAAGAGAGAGAAACAGCAGAGTATACATAGACAAACTAATGCAGAACATTGGGGTTTTATTTGTCAGTGTGTGCATTGAAGAAGTTCTAAATGTGTGTGTAAGAACCGTCCAAAGAAAATGAGCATTTACCATAGCACATGCACAGCTGTACACAAAGGACAACGATCAATCAAATGAGAAGATGCACGTTTGTTTGAGGTAGAGCAAAACAAAAAATATTTCATGTGGTTCTTTCGATAGTGGCTCGCATACGCAGGCAATAAGAAATAAAATAAGTAAAAATGATTAAAAATGAAAAACGTTGTCATGTTTGAAATTGTATTGCGGCATGAGGTATAAATGCATGCGTTTTCGGAGACGACTAAAATTGCATGGGAAAAACAAAATGAGCTGATGAGCCACTCCTCTCACACACAGCAAAGATGTTCCCGTGATCTGAAATGTAATTCACTTCCCTGTGCAAAGTGGCATGTGCCTGATCTTCCAGCAAGGAGCGATCATTATTTGTGTTTGTCCTTACCTTGTTGTCAAGTAATTATGCTGACATGATTAGGAGCAGTTTTCCCAAGATTTTCCACTACTAAGGGTTCCACATATGCTTGGTCAAGAGTGAGCATAAATGTATGCACATTGGAACCATGCTGAGAGGGGAAATTCTTGACAGACCATGTCATGTGTGACTTCTGATTCATGAAAAATGAGCTCCTGGACCTCCAAGCAGGTGGTCAACTAGTTGTTAAGGCCTCAAGGGAGGCATTGCCATGCAGGAATGACGATACCGTGTGGAGGCGGGACAAGGCGGAGCAACAGCAACTTGGCCCTGACCGGCCTGTGAGTGCGAGTGCGAGTGAGTGTGTGGGCGCACATATGTGCGATTGTGTGTTTGCCTTATTGTTTGATCTTGTTTGATAGTCTAGGAGCACACACCCATCATATTGTCAGGTAATAGTCTCTCTCCGTGCCCTGGGACAAATTGATATGATTAAATTGACTTCCAGGCCAACGTTATTTTTGATTTTTTTCAGTTCATTGTCACAAAGTACCGTCACAGAGATCCAGGGCCCCAATGAGCCTTCTACTTCGTAAGGTTAATCAAAATAACACACTCGAATAGTAGGATTTGAAAAATGTTACGTATTTAACCCTCATGTTCTCTACTTTGCTTCTAACATCCCAGTGAGATGTGTATAGATATAGAATACACATATACAGTCTCTTAAAATAACCAACATTTTCTCATTATTAGCAATTATATAATGACGAAAGTAGACACCCAGTTCATCTGCTGATAGCAGTTGTGTTTGTGTACAGGTCTGAGTGTATATATGTACAGAGACTGGAAGCACTTATTATATTTCATGTAGGGGAAAGACAATCCTCTGAGCTGTTCTATACACATCAAGTCATGTTGTGATTTTGACTGGAGCAAAGTTAAAGATTTGAGGTTAACATTGTGCTATGCAGTGTTGCTGAACTGAAGTGAACGGAGAAATGCACTTCACCTGTGCTGGGTGTGGTTCTGCTTCAACATCTGACTCAGCACTGAAATAAAGCCTCGATTGTTGGAAACGAGAGCAGAACAATGGCTGATCGACTGTATGGCTTTTCAAAGAATGCCATGAAAAAAGCTACAGGTCAAAAGGAGTTTGTTCTTGCTTTTGCTTTTGTCTCTGGTTGCTGCTTAAGCACTTCGAACAGGGTCACAACATATAAAAGTTTCAGTCATTTGTTTACATTCAAAACTCACGGCTTTCTGTTGTATTAAAAAACCTTAGTGTCCAGTCACAGGCTACACTCACATTACAAGCCGAATTGTTCAATTCAATCGTTTTTGCTCAGTTCGGATCCACCTATCCTGATTGGTTCACAATCATAATTACGTGATAAGTGGCCTGTATCTAATCGTAATGTGAACACATCCGTCCTCCAAAACAGCATTCGTGTGCACATTGATACATTTTTGCATGAGACCAGAAATAAGAAACATATTTGTGAGATGACTCATGGCATTAAAACTGACAAAATGGATGCATTAATAGCTAATGTATGGTACACATTTTGCTCTGGAGGGCAAATGGTTGGTCAGCTGTATTTCTTCTCGACTGTGCTGACAGTGTTCTGACTATTTGTGCCACCTTGTCAAAAAATGCTACCGTCACTTGAGTAAATGCTACAGATAGCAGAGAATAAACTCTGTAGCCCTTAACCTAACCCTAACTTTAACCCTAAGATTTAAAGCGTAAAGTTGAACCTAAAACCTTAACCTTACACCCAACGGGCAACGTCTCGATAGGCAGCACAAATCGACAGAACACTGTGCTGGCTGATGACCATGTTCAGAGCACGTGTATAGGCTAAAGGAACTCTGATCGGAGCGTTCACATTCATGTTGCGCAGCATGAATCGAATGCGTATCAGATTTAGGACCACATATTAAAGTGACCCATATCTGATGTGAAAAGGTTTCTGTGTTCACACAGTCCTGAAAATATCAGATCTGTGTTGCATTAGAGCAAAAAAATCAGATTTGAGTTACTTCCCACCCGGTCATGTGAACATGGCAATAGTACCCATTGTCTGTGAGAACGGTTCTAATATTATTTCCTGGTAAGGCATACAAAAGTAACATGTAAGTGATGCGTTGTATGTTTATAATACAGTGAATACTGTTCCATGCCAGTGTAGATCATGTGACCAAATCTCTTATTTGATAGAATGATTGACACTTTCATGGTTCAGGCCAATGAGGAGATGCATAAGGAGCAGGCTTGCAATAACTCGGGTGGTTTTATTTTTCACTCTGACGTTTCAGTGAAACTTTCTATTTGCACCTCTCACAGTGATGCGCACACACACACACACACACACACACACACACAAACAAACACAGCTCTGTGCTGCATTTGAATTAACTTTATAATCATGGGTCTTTCTTCTGCAAACACACAGACACGTAAATAAATTACCCCATGATTAAGCACAGGTGAAATCCAACACGTATTACCTGCCATCTCAACCTGCCTTCTTGAGGCAACAGGAAGGAATCATGATTCTGTCTCTTACTGTTCTTTATCATCCTGGGCGATTTGTTTTTGACTGATTTAGCATCCAAAGCCTCACAGCAAAGTGAGATAAAATGTGGATAAAATGCTTGTGGCCCTTCACAGGTAGGCGAGTCAGCTGTGAGTGTGTGTGGTGCCTGTGCTAGACTGCATTTATGTTGTATTACAGAACACATTGTGCTACCCAGCATTCTCTCCCCCTTTCCCCTTCTATCGGTCATTTAACATGTCTAACACACAAGTAACAGTGTTTTCTGAGAGCGAGCACCTGAGCATAAACGCCTGCGAATCAAGTAAAGAGTTTGCATGGCTCATTAGGGAAATGTTTGTCTTGTGCAAACTTGTTTGTGCGGTAATGCATGTTGAAACCTAAGCTTTTAAGAGTTCGGTTTATAAAAGCAAATGCAAACTAAATTGTCCTACTTTACTGTTAGCTTCAGGTTATGTAGAATTTCCTGGTTGAAGAGGTATGTTGATTGTGTTGCCTTAACGAATCAAAATGTGTTGCATTTCCTTATATCCTGTCTGTACGATTATTTCTGTGACCCCAACTGATTTAAGGTTAAAAGCTGAAATAGTGGGAGCTCTGATAGCTGTATCATATTAAACATAAAAACATGGGAGTGGCAAATCTGTGGCTACAAAGATGATTTGTCTGGCATCGTAATCTTTTTTTCTTCTTCTTAATTTAGTCTTAGCCAATTCCATCCCAGCAGCCAGCTCTTCCCCATCATACAACCAGGGAACCAGCTACCAGCCCGTGGAGGGTGAAGGCTAATGTGCTTCTTCTGACACATGTGAAGCCAGCTAACCGCACCTTATCAAACTGTGGAACATTCTGGATTGGATCTGTTTGCACGAGTTCACAGAGGCCTGTGATTGGCTAGTGTCACTGTGATTGGCATGGGAGAGACCTCTCCCACCCAGGCTACGGATGGCATTGACATTGTCAGGATTCAAATATTTGCTCTGTGAGAGAAGATGGGGTGAATACATTTCTACAACACCACTCAGGAGCCCTAGCACATTACGATTTCGGAATGCGACCCCTTTATTTTTTGGCCATTTTGTGTTATAGATTTTTTTTTTTTTTTAATTGGTCAAGTGTACTTTTTTGGAAATCAATCCACACAGTAACCCTTAACGACAAAGATAAAACAAGGTTTTAAAATATTTCGCAATTTTATTAAATATCATAAGTGAAATCTTTCACAATAAACATTCAGATCATTGTAGAAGCATTTTTTGGGAAATGCTTATACATCAGATTGGATGGGGAACATCTGTGAACTGCCATCTTCAGATCTCTCCACAGATATTCTATGGGGCTCATTTCTGGGCTTTGGCTGTGTCACTCAAGGACGGAGACTTCCAACCCTGTCTTGTCTGTATACGTCAGATCATTGTACTGAAAGGTGAAACTAAACCAAAGTCTGAAGTTGTGTGTTTTCTGGAGCAGGTTTTCAGTAAATACATAGGTTTACCACAAAAAATAAACTATTGGTAATCCTCAAAAACTGTAAAAACATCTAAAAAAAAAAAAAAAAAGCTCGTGCAGTTCTGGAACAACATCCTATGGATAGATGAGGTAAAGACAAACTTGTACCAGTATGATGGGAAGAGATGAATATGGGGATATGAAGGAGCTGCTCATGTTCCCAAGCAGATCACCTCAACTTACGGCGTGAGCTTGTGCGGCTGCTAATGGAACTGGTTTCCTTTATTTATTGATGATGTGACTGCTAGCAAAAGCAGCAGGATGAGTTCTGAAGTGTATAAAGCTAGATCATCTGCTCAGCCAAATGCTACCATATTCATTGGATGGTGCTTCACCATCCGTATAGATGTACAATGGCCTGAAGCATGTACACAGATGTACATGTACAATGGCCTGAAAGCTACCAAAGGCATAAAACGTTGTGCAGTGGACCAAGTCTATCATCTGACATGAATCCAACGGGGGTATTCATTTCATTTGATGAATTCAAACACAAGCAGAAACAAGAAGTTTCTACAACTGCTACGTATTTGTAACCAAGTATGACAAATTACATTTTAATTTATGATTTTGCTAGTTTGTCCAGTTACTTTGGGTCCCAAAAGGTTAGTTAGTTTTTAGGGTGGGTTAGTTTCAGCTTGTTTGTATGGTTTGGGTTGTATGGTTGAGCTAGTTGGGATGGAAATTTGGCTGAAGCCAAATAAATTTTAGCTTTACTTTGTTTGTACCACACATAATATGGCGACAGGAAACACACCTGTTGTGCCAAAGGTTCATCTAAAACAGCGCAAAAGGAGATACTAGAGTGTATTCAGGATGACTGTATATTGTTGACACTTGTCTGCCTATTACCAGGTATTACCATGCCTATTAAAATGTGATGACCTCTTGACTTAATTTTGTTGTCATTATTAATGTTATCATGAGCCTCTACTGGAGAAACGAATTAAAGTATTATTTTAGAAGAATCCAAAATTTACATGAAAGCAAGCAAGAATGAAATGGCCTGCTGTACCCTGAACAGAACATAAGAGTTATACCCAGCATTTAGCCAGCTGGAGACTTTTCTATATAAATTTGATACTCTGGACAGTAGTATTACCAGTTAAGTAATGTTTAAAATATTGAAATTTCTTCTTTTTCTCTTCAGGTGCACAGAGAGGCAATGTACACAAGTCGAGAGGCTCCTCCTCTGATACGTCAGACATCGAACAGCCCATCTATGCCTCCTACTCCCCACTCAATAACTGCTTTGCCTTCGCGTATCCCTTTTGGCCCCCGCTCATCAGGAGGAGGGGCCACCATGCCTCGTGAGAGAGCAGGCCACCCACTGGCAACACCCACTCGGTCAGCTTCGCCATGCCCCAGTGCTATCCTTGAACGGCGTGATGTCAAACCGGATGAAGATGTCTCTGTCAAAGGCATGGGGAGAGGAGGAGAGGCAATCTACAGTGATCCCTTTCTGTTACATCACCATACTCCACCCTCAGAAACACTGGACCAAGGCTACCATAGAGCTTCTATCCGTTCTTATGGCATTTCTGGGATGACCATGGAGCCAACAGAGCATCACTCGCTATATCGGCAGAAAAGTTGGAAGACTCCACCTCCATCGCCGCAAAGGATGGGCGAGATGAGGGTAAATGACATCCAGGCTAGCCAATCTCAAGGCACTTTGGGTCTTGAAAGATCTTCACCAGTCAGACAATCTTTTAGAAAGGAAGGGCCTATTGCTGGGGATAAGGGCAGGAATACAATGGGGTCCCCTGTGACCTCTGATCTTCAAGGCCATGGTCTGCCAGCACCGTCTGGTGAACCTCAGACACGGTAAGTGTGCTTTCGGGAGAAACAAGGGCAGGGAGCTGCGCAGATATACCTGAACATGCATCTCCTTAACAACATCATGCAATTATGCATACTAACCTTGAATCAGGGCTATAACCCAAAATATTCTTCCATAACAAACTGTAGGGGAAGCAGGTTTGTTTAAACAGAAATGCAAGGTAGATGCCAACAATATAGGTGCTTCAGTGTAAATTGAATTGATCAGTCTCATTAAGTCTGATGTCCCTTTTTTTATTTAACAATTTTAATTAGAAATTTAAATAACAAACTTTCAAATAGGTCAAAATGATTGAACCCTTAAATTTAGCAGAGAGAAATAATACTCGGTGACTTGGTTTATGAAGGCTTTTTGAATAGTTTGGCTTCTTGCAGTATCAAAGTTCTAACCTAAAAAATAAAAATGTTCAGTAAAAACATGGTGAACGTATAGGTGTTACTACAGAGTGAGAGTGCTTGCAAAGATAGAGAAAGATCAGCGAAAGGAGAGAAGGGGAGGTTCTTGGCTTGTGCCAACTCAATGTGTTTAACAGAATGTTGATTTTTAAGGGCAGTTTACAGATCCAAAATCAGAGTAGTTGAGATGTACACAACACTAGTAAACAATTCTCTCTTTTACATGTGTGCACAAGATGGCCAGATGTTTGTCATCCGACCGTCACGCTCATCTGCTTTTTGAACATCCCATTTCAGATTTAATGCTCCCTTTGCTGTTATAATAATCTCCACTCTTCTTGGAAGGCTTTCCGCTAGATTTTGGAGCATAGGTGTAGGGATTTGTGCCTATTCAGCAATAAGAACATTAATGAGATCAGGCACTGATGTTGGGTGAGCAGGTCTGGGGCACAGTTGGGATTCCAGTTCATCCCAAAAGTGTTCAGTGGGGTTGAGGTCAGGGGTCCGTACAGGGCAATCAAGTTCTTCCACTGCATCCATGGTAGACCATGTCTTTATAAACCTCACTTTGTGCACAGGGGCATTGTCACGCTGGAACATATTTTGGCCCCTTAGTTCCAAGAGAAAAGAAAAAGAAAATGCTATAGTATACAAAGACATTCAGTGAATTGGTCTGCTTCCAACATTGTAATAGCATATTGGGGAAGGCTCCTGTCTTCATGCATTAATTCATTCAAGGCTTGGGACGATTGACGATTTAGGGACAATCGGAAGATTTAAATGTCCGGTCGAAAAAGTTGTGTCTGCAGCTATAATATCGACAGAAATACAGTGTATCTTATTGTTTCACTTTATTTTGCATCCCATATGAACTTTAATAACCTGTTACCATACTTAAGAGCAGAGCAACAAAACATCCTAACCTCCCTTGTCCATGCTGTTTAACAAACAAATGTCTGTGCTCTCAAAATACGAATGGAGATTTGAATTAGGCACGGTGGTGTGGCGGTCTGTCGCCTAACAGCAAGAAGGTCCTGGGTTCGATACCCGGGTCAGCCTTTCTGTGTGGAGTTTTCATGTTCTCCCCGTGCATGCGTGGGTTTCCTCCGGGTGCTCCGGTTTCCTCTCACAGTCCAAAGACATGCGGATTAGGTCAACTGGCTACTCTAAATTGCCCGTATGTAAAATTTTTTTGTACAGTACTTCTACCTTGTATCGAGTCAAGTAAAACCCCGATATCATGACAGACTTACTACTATGATGAGGAAATAGTTCTATTGAACACATTTGTATATAGATGAAATATGGCAATATTCTAAAGAAATATTAGCACTTTTTCGCTAATCAAATAGCCGTACAAAATCAATCTGCCAACTATCTCTCAATAACGTTTTTGCTAATTAGTGCCTATTAGTTAGTAGGTGCCACTGTATTTCTCTAAGCTGCTGCTCATTCAGTGTTGTATGCTGTTAGAGGAGAAGGCTAACAGTCAAGGCTCTCCTTCACACCCAAACAGCAGGAACAGTTAGGGATGGCTATGGCATCTTTGAAATTCAAACTCCTGACCTTCTTCTGCCTATAATGTAAACACTTAACGTTACGTTTGTTGATCATTAAAAAATGAAGGCAGACACAAGTCTCACCAGCTAAGTAATTTACTCCCCACAGTGAAGCTGATATGGCAGTTATCGTACTGTGAATTTTTATTACTGTTGCATGTACAGCATGCGCGCACACACATAGTGAGTAGTGAGCATGTACATCTGTGTTTGCTGTCTCTCCAGAGAGAGAATGAGGGCTATGGAGGAGCAGATAGCCAGTCTGACTGGCCTTGTGCAGCATGCGCTACTAAAGGGTCCCAGCATTAACAGAGATGACAGGGAGCATGCCAGGTAAGCAGGGCAGTGTGGGTAGTCTAGTCTAGTATGAGTACCTTGCATAACTACTAACTATCAGCATGCACTGGCTGCTCACACTAATTCGTGGAAGTGTGTGAATATTTGTGCTTGTTCTTAAGTAACTCAGAGTTATGTTGTATTTTTGTGGTGGTGTTTTTGTATTTTTGTTATATGCTGTAATTCCTGTTATTTCAGTGACCGATTAGTGACGTCGGGATCACCTGTTCACCCCACATCAAGCACAGGTCAGAGATACCGTTCTCTAGATTTCAATTTCTCTTTGTCTTCTTTGATTCTTTGTTTTCTTGCTTATTCTTTCCTCTGTCTATTCTTCCTTTCAGCGACTGGCTACATGTGAACTGTATGAATGAAAAGGATGAATGAAACAAGTATCGGTTCTCGCATAGTTTGCTGCAGTGTTTGTCAGATGTTTCTATGGTACACTGTGGTATAATTACAAGCACTTCATAAGTGTCCAAGGCTTTCATTGACAATTACATTAAGTTTATGCAAAGAATTAATGTTCGCAGTGTTGGCCCTTCTGTTTCAAGACCTTTGCAGTTCGCACTGGCATGCTGTCAGTCGACTTCTGGGCAAATTCCTGACTGATGGCAGCCCATCCTTGCATAAGCTTGGAGTTGGTCAGAATTTGTGGGTTTTTGTTTGTCCACCCACTTCCTGAGGATTGACCACAAGTTCCGAATGGGATCAGGGTCTGGCGAGTTTCTAATGGACTCAAAATTTTGTTGTTTTCTTTATTTATGGATGTGTTCTTCGGAAAAAATTGTGAGTGAGCCGACCCCCTTGACTAAGAAGCAACCCCACACATGAATGGTCTCAGGATGCTTTACCGTTGGCACGACACAAGACTAACGGTAGCGCTCACCTTTCCTTCTCTGTACAATCTTTTTTCCGGATGCCCCAAACAATCGGAAAGGGGATTCATCAGAGAAAATGACTTTACCCCAGTCCAATCCCTGTACCTTTTGTTTTTCTTGGAGAGAAGTGGCTTCTTTGCTGCTCTTCTTGACACCATGCCAAAAAGTCTTCGCCTCACTGTGTGTGTAGACGCACTCACACCTGCCAGCTGCCATTCCTGAGCGAGCTCTGCACCGGCGGTGCCCTGATCCCACAGCTGAATTCATGCACAGAAACAATAAATAAATGTAAAATCCTGGCTCATCATGGCGTTGCAGCGTGAGGTGGCGTAACAGTAAAATCACAGGGCTTCCAGTTTGAGAACACAATAGGCACTTATTATTTGGGGAAGGTTTTGCCCCAGGTAACTTATTTAAAATCAGCCAGCTTGTACTGATCTTTTGCCGTTGAACACCACACTATATTTTGGTAATATAATTGGTAATGTCATGGGTTGACCAAGGTTTTGTAATAAATGAAACATTATGGCGTGGCATCACTGGGACCGATGCAGGATTCTGTTCATCTTACAAAAAAGTCAGGGACTCGGCTGGTTACTTATGAAGGCAGGAGCTTCGATTTGTGGTTTGCGGTCACATGCTTACTGAAAACAGAGAGCAAAGTGCAGAGTGCTTGTTCACTAATAGGTTTTTATTAACATGCGGTTAGGCAAAATATCAATACAGACTGGCTAATGTAAATGAGTTACCCACAACAAAACTTCTCCGTGATTAACATTTGCGGCGCCCGGACACGAACTCATATCGCTAGCACCGAGCCTTAACCACTACACCATATGTAGCATTTACAGCTTGACTTTTTTTGCCGCTTGTAAACTGATGGTACTTTCTATGCCGTTACCCCTGTGCGACATTCTGACCGTTTGAACGCTGCTCTTTTTTGCCTTTTTTTTTTTTTTTTTTTTTTTTTTTTTAAAGAAAACGAATTAGAAGGAAGTTGTCTGTTAGTCTAGTAATTAGTCTTTTTGTCTAGTAGTCGAGTAGAGTTGAGCCGATATCATGCAGTGGAATAGGACCATAATTTACAAAATCACCATGTACACACTTTCATTCTCTTGCAAAAATGTGCTGCTTCAAGCATTGTGTCATGACTCATTGTGTCAAGTCATGACTCATAAGGAATCCATTATTGGCCAACAGTTTTCAAGTATTTGCTTCAATGCTAACACAATACTAAATCTTAGATGTGTTCATATGTGTGTACCAATTTAATGCACATGGTGGGTTTATACAGGTACAGTGGTTTGCAATAGTGTTCATGGCCTTAACCTTTTACTTTCACAGAACTAAAATGGACTTAAATGAAATTATATGGCATGGATCTACACGAAATAGCCCATAATACTAATACTAATATGGCATAATAGCACTGGATTTATATAGTTTTCCAAATTATTGAAAAAAAAAAATTGTTAAAGTTGTGATTGCTTAAGTATTAAACATGTCGCTATGAAAACGGCTAAAAACTATTTTGTATCCAGTTGCCTATAAGGTGCCTAGGGTGAGTAAGGGGGACATTAGTCTGAGAAGAGGCCAAGTGTAACTCTGAAGGAGATGGAGAAATCCGCAACTCCGATAAAAGAGGCTGTTCATAGGACGACCATAGTTTAGATAATCCACAACGCTGGGCTTTTTACGTTAGAGTGGTGCGCCATACGAAAGCCCGTACTCAGCAAACATGTGGACAAAAGTTTTCTGATCTACTGAGACCAAAATTTTACTTTTTGGACTTGGCATATAGCGCTTTTCATATAAACCCATTAATGTTCATCACGCTGGGAGAACAATGAAGGTAGTATTACAGTAAGCATTACCATTGGCCTGTTTTTTGGGATATTTGTCCGTGAGTTGTTTCGATAGCTCCTGAGGCCTCGCAGTGTGAGATCATGTGACACTTTATTTGCTCACAGGTGTACTCCATTCATTTAATTTTGTGACTTCCGACGGACTTCATTCCAGTTATGCACATATGAATCCTTATGCAGTAAGAACCTTAATGTTCATTTGGAAATAATTTTGCAAATTATACAGAGATTTGTTTTTTTTTTTTGGCTACTTCAATATTATAGGCTTTTTTTATTTTAAAATCAAAATAAAGTCTATTTGTTAGCATTACAAAATATGGAAAAGCTCAAGGGGTGAATGCTTATTCGAGTCAACGCACTTCAAATAACCTTTAATAAACAAAAGTATTTTATAGTTTCACGACTAGATTTACTCATTATTTAATGAGTGTCGGATGCTTACGTCCTTGGTCAAATTACACCGTTAAATCCAGCTAGTCAATTTAAATTGGCTAGAAAATGAAAGTCGGAATATTTAGTTCGAATGTCCTTTCCATAAGCTTATTCAGTTACAAATGTAATTTAATTAGAATGTCCAGTTAGAAATTGAAACATTTATAATTTGTACCAAAAATAGCACAACATTCGCATTTTATAAGCAGCACTTAAAGGTGATCATGTTATTTAGTACTTTCAGGTAATAATGTCACCACTGCTAAATCTGTGCAATGTATGTTAGTCTTTAAAACCTGAAGTCATAGCTGATCTTGTTAGTTTATATACTTGCTCATTCAGCACGCAATTACTCAGTATAAGTATCGTTTTCCGTACCCTTCTGTTGACATTGACTGTTGGCCACCTCTGTTTATTACTGGGACATATGTGTACATAATCAAAATTCATATTTGTGCCATATTGTCCCTCCCTCTATCTCTCTCTATCAATCCCAGCTTGTAATGTTTCTCTCAAAAATAGGTCATGTTATGAGGAAAAAACCTCATAGTGTGTTATAAATTCCATGTCATATTGTGTATCTGATCTGTTATAGTGGTACAGTCTGGCTATATATATGAAAGTGCTGGAAGAATGCTTGATTTTCAGTTTCTAAAAACTGTATGAACCCTGAACATTAGTTGTGGTCATTATTCCTTCTATGTAGATATACAGGTTTCCACACCTTATTGCCTAAGGCAGTCTGTTATGTGTAGGCTTATTGTCTTCTGGTAAGACAAATGTTACCCAACTGGCTGGACTGGACCGATCAACAAACTTTTGCCTATATACATTCAGTGTACACTTTAATAGGAACACTTGTACACCTGCTCATATGCTATGTTATCTAATCAGCCAATCATGTGGCCACAGCGCAGTATATTAAATAATGCAGATACAGGTCAAGAGCTTCATGTAATGTTCACATCAAACTATCAGAATGGGGTAAAATGTGATCTCTGTGACTTTAACTGTGGCATGGTGATTGGTGTCAGATGGGCTGTCCTGTTTCTGTCCTGTGTCCTCGATAGCTTCAGATTCCTGTTCTTGGATGACAGGAGTGGAACCTGATGTGGTCTTCTGCTGTTGTAGCCCATCTACCTCAATATTCAACTTTTTGTGCACGCCAAGATGCTTTTCTGCTCACCTGAGTGATTCTGAGTGATTAAATTATATATCCTTTCTGGCAGCTTGAATCAGTCTGGCCATTTTCCTCTCTCCTCTCTTCTCAACGAGGCATTTCCACACACAGAAATGTCCTTCACTCAATCTTTTTTGCTTTTTTGCACCATTCTGTGTAAACTCTAGAGACTGTTGTGTATTAAAATCTCAGGAGATCAGCTGAAATACTCCAACCATCCCATCTGGAACCAACAATCATGCCACAGTTTATACAAGTATTAAGTGTTATTTACTTTAATGTACTTTTAGACTATCTGTTCCTAATTTTGCTCACCTAAACATTGGGTGGTCTGCCACCCAAGGTACTATGTTCTCAAGTTGTTTAATGCATATGAATGTAAAAATCAGGAAATGAAAGCTGAACTCCTAATGTATTACCAAATTAATTTTTTGATCTCAAACCCAAATGTCTTCAGTTGTAACAAAACCAAAATAACTGGCCTTGCGTTTTCAGTACTTTCAGAGGGGGCTGTGTGTATAATGTATGTATATGTGTATGCATGCATACACTTGAGTGTGTGCGTGTGTACATACATAAGTATATGGTCAAAAGTATTTTTGTATGGACACCTGACCAACGCACCCATATTTGGGCCTTCCTCAAACTGTTGCCACATTGTTAGAATCACAAAATTCAATGACAGTGTCTATTAACACAAAGTCCATGATGACATAGTTTGCCAAGATTGTAGTGGAAGAATTTAAGTGGCCTTCACAGAGCCCTGACCTCAATGCCACTGAACACTTTGGGAATGCATGAGAACACTGACTGTACACCAGGCCTTCTTGCTCAATATCAGTCCTTGTGGCTGAAGGTGCACAAATCCTTGCAGCCATGTTCCAAAATCTAATGTGAAGCCTTCCCTGAATAACGGAGGCTCTTTTAGCAGCAAAAGGGGAGACCACCTTTGGAATGGGATGTTCAACAAGGACATACGAGGCTGATGGTTAGGCGTCCACAAACTTTTGGCCATATAGTTTATATGTTTATTGTAAGGGTTAGATCTCTGATGTTTTGTTGTTGTGGTTTTTTTTTATTATCTGTATTTAATCAACAGGTTCTTCCCCAGTGCTTGGAACCAAAATTGTCAAAGTTACACCTGAGAGTAACTCCGTCACAACTCCTCCCATTAGTAGCATCCCTCTACAGGTAAACCTCCTAAATTTCAGGAAGAATGTCTCTGGGCTACGCCTCCAGTTGCAGCAGATAAGACAACTCCAGGTATTGTAAAGTGTCAGTAAGTAAATGGGTTGGTCATTTTGTACATACAAAATGTGATGTGCGCTACTCCTTTTCCGTGTTGTATTTGTGTTATTGTGTCTGTATCTGTGTGGGTGTGCCTTTTGCAGGTGCAGAATCAGGAGTGTGTGCGTGCTCAGATTAAACAGGCGGAGCAGGAAATCAGTGCAAGGCTGGCTGAAGTGTTGAGAAGACAGGAGGATCCTGCACAGAGACAACGAGCTCTGGTGGAGGAAGAAAGGCACAAATATCTCAACATGGAAGAAAAATTTCTTACACAGTTAGGGTGAGGCACAGAGCTCTCAGTTGTACTCTGCCTACCATGGAAGAAAATGATATCAAAAACGCTAAGCAAAAGGTCATAAAGTGCAAAAGATATCGAATGAAATTGTCTTGTCATTTACAGCTAACAAAATTCACACTTTGGATTTTGGTGATACTGTGAATGAATGGGACAAAACTGACTTCAGAATACATAACACTGCACAACAAAGTTTTTGCTTCTTGAACACTGTTGGGTGTTTCTTATAGATGTTTGGGTGCTGATCACGA
>JAQQZR010000033.1:3781188-3794205 GCA_030068235.1 Notoglanidium macrostoma
ATCCAGTCTCTTTTAAAGTCATAAAAATAAAGAAATAATTGAATTAGAAGGTGTGTCCAAACTTTTGACTGATCGTGTACATAGTCAAGAGTAGCTCTACATGTATGCACATCGTCACACACAAGAATGCCGTTATAATTAATATGAACAGCGTACCAAACAATAACAAAAGCTTCAAGCTACGACGAAAGCTTACAAGAAACTCTGCTGAGTAACTTGACACTAAATTTGGGAATTTAGGCCAAAGAAATCCTAGGACTAGTTTGCCAAAAAATGTTATGTACATAATGCAAATTGTCATAAATTTAGGTGGGTGTGGCTAAATGGGCTAAAAGGCAAAAATGTGTTATGCCAAAGGAAATATAATTTTCACTGAGAAAGTCATCTTACCATAGCTCTGCCCCTTATACATGACCACACCCCAAACTTTGTTTATGGCCTCAGAATCTTGTCCTATATAAGCCTTTATAAGTTTTATGCAAATCCGTTAAAGCAATTATGAGCTATAGCTGTGTGAGGAAATCAGGCACCTGTTCAATTCTATTGAGACTTGACTGTGCAGTGGCCATGTTTTTTACTTAACATCATGTAATTATTGAGATTCACACTCAGCTGAGAAGTCTGCACCCAACTGTCAAAAGTGTCCGTGTCTGGTTTTCAAGGCTTACAGTGCATGAGATATTGCCCACAAAGTAAAACCTTGTGCTACTGCACCTCCATCAAGCCTATGTGGGGCCCTTCAGTAAGCAGTGGGAGGCATACTGCACCTTTCCTCCACAGTTGGTCTTTCTACAACGTACGGTCTTAATACTGTGTAATAGCTCTCCAGACTATTTTAGCAGAGAATCAGAATAATATTATGAACGAAAAGAAAAAATTCCAACAAAACCATTCCAGGACCTTTGGTGCATGGAAACTACTGTAATCTAAGCATTGCCATGATATTGCTGTAAGCTTATGAGACTATGAATTGGTTATATTCTCCCAGCCCCTGTGCTTAGTTGACGTCTGTTTGACTGAAAATGCAGCATGATTTTAACGACTGTCTCTTTTTCTCTTTGTATCCCTTTCTTTCTCTTTCACTCTGTCTTCCTCACACGTGTGTGTTGGGAATGTTAATCCCCAGGTGAGTTCCCAGCATTGCAAGGGCGAATGCGGGCTGTGCTCCGAGTGGAGGTGGAGGCTGTGAAATTTCTCAAGGAGGAGCCACACAAACTGGACAGCATGCTGAAAAGAGTGAAATCACTTACTGAAACTCTCAGCAACTTGCGAAGGTACACTTGTGTGTGTATTTGTGCATTGTGTGAAACTGTGAAGCTGATACGTGGATACTGATCAGCGGATACGGTATGGCCAAAAGTTTGCGGACATCAGGTCATGACATCCATAAAGTGTATATAAAAAGTCTACACGTTCCTGTTAAAATGGCAGGTTATTGTGATGTGAAAAATGAAACCAAGGTAAATAATGTCACAACTTTTTCTACTTTTATTGGGAAATTGCAACCGATACATTAAGGGAATCATTTTCGGGGAAAAGAAATGAAAAAGTACAATAACCTGGTTGCATAAATGTCCACACCACTAAACTATTACTTTGTTGGCGCACCTTTGGATTTGATCATGGCACTCAGTATTTTAGGGAAGAGTCAATCCGTTTGGCAGATCTTGACTTAGCAATATTTTGCCATTCTAACACTGAAATTGGCCGGGCGTCTCCTGTGGTGGCCTGTGTTTATTTATTCTTTTTGTTTGTCTGTTTTTTTACAGCAAGCATATTGTTATCATGGTCAAGTAATTCAACTTTGACCACAACGCATTATTCCACATGGATTTGGAAGATTGGATGCATTTTTTTTTTTTTCTGCAAATTTTAGCCAGGTTTGGGTATTATTTTTTTTTTTAAAGCTTCTCTCTTGCTATGCTACCCTGTAGCCCAGTCATATGAAGAGTTTGGAAGAGTGCCATCACATGTCGAGAGCAGTCAGTACTTGCCACAACTTGCTACAGTTCTTTAAATGTTACTGTCGGTCTCTTGACAGCTTTCCTGTCAAGTTTTCTCCTGGTCTTCTCATCAATTTTAGAGTGACATTCTGTTCTTAGTAATGATCATTGTTGTACTATATTGACATTTACATTTACGTCATTATTATGTCAGACGCCCTTATCCAGAGTGACTTAAGTATATCTCATTTATACAACTGAGCAGTTGAGGGTTAAGAGCCTTGCTCAAGGGCCCATCAGTGATAGCTTGGCAGTGCTGGGATTTGAACTCATGACCTTCCGATCTATATACCTAAATCCAGTTGGATTTTACATAGATGATATCAGGAGAGGCCTATAGGATGAGTTGTACTTTATTTGAGGTTAATCAAACTCTGTACATGTCAAATGTGTAGTGCACTAATTATTATTTAATATGAATTTGAATGTGATTGGTTGATTCGGAACACTGCCAGAGTCCCAATGATGAAAGGGGTGTGCACACTTATGCAAGCTGGGCATTGGATGTTTTACACGGTCTGAAATTCTTTAACATTTGTTGTAATTGTAATCACAAATACATGCCATTTTAACAGGGGCATATAGACTTTTTATATCCACTGTATGGGCTTTTTGAACGTCCCATTCCAGTACTAGTCCTCCCTTTGTTGTTATAGCAACCTCCACTCTTCTTGGAAGGCTTTTGTGTAGATTTTGGAATGTGGCTTTGGTGATTCGTTCATTCAGCCACAAGACCAGTGAGATTAGGCAGTGATGATGGGCTAGGAGGCCGGGTGCGCATTGGGCGTTTATTTAATCCCAAAGGTGTTCAGTGGGGTTGAAGCCAGGGCTCTGTTCAGGCCACTCAAGTTCTTCCACACCAACCTTGGAAAACAATCTCTTTATGGACCTTGCTGTGAATGCGTGGGCATGGTCATTCTGGAACAGGTCTGGGCCGCTCAGTCACAGTGAAGGGAAATTGTAATGCTACAGCATACAAACACATTCTGTACAATCGTGCGCTTCGAACTATGCGATAACAGGTAGAGAATGGCCCAAATATAGGTGTGATTGTAAGGTGTCCACAAACCTTTGGCCATATAGTGTATTTTATGTTTTTCAGCTCTTTATCTTGGTTCAGTTTTGGTTTTGTCCATTCTAGCTCGTGGCTCCGTTTAAGCCCGTCTACACAAACCCTTATTTAGGTTCTGTGAAGTCTGGCATCCGATTTAATATTATTGTAGTATATTTCAGAATATAAATAACTTCCTAACTTGGTGAACCAGAATTTCAATTCAATTCAACTTATTTGTATAGCGCTTTTAACAATGAACATTGTCACAAAGCATCTTTACAGAAGTATATAAATTATGGATATACATTTTTAAGCCAGAGGTGATGTTGGGGGAAAAAAGAGCTTCTCCTGTCAGACATTGTCTTTATAATTTTTGCTGCCCTTGTCAAATAGTGCCGGGTTTTGAGACAGAAAATGAATAAGCAACTCTGCCATGTTTGCAGCAGTTTGATGACGCTTCTGCAACCTACACGTATACCATGGCTGAATGCGTTCCTTTCACCGATGAAATGCAGAAAAAAAATAAATATCCCTTTTTTGACCACAAATATTCATCTTTGATGTGAAAGTGTTCATTTACAGGATAGTCCTTTGAAAAAGCATGTTGTCAGATGGAACAATCGTAACAACAAAGCTTGCTGTATGTGTAAAGACGATAAGACACATTTTAAATGCGATGAGGTAACGATCTGAGATAGCTATAGACTGTGGAGATGTGGATCCTATTACATTCTGATTAACCCATACTGAATCTAGAATGGACTAGATAAACTGCTGTTCTCAGAGGATCTTCCAGGGGGTTATCAAAACGTATATTAATGTCTCCAATAATTAATGCTTTGTCTAATGAAACAATCAGATTTGAGATGAAATGCACAAATTCACAAAGGAAATCAGAATATGGCCCTGGGGGTCTATAAACCATATTTAGTGGAGTAGACGTCATATGGGCTAAAAAATATGTACTTTCTGTTCTAAAATACATAAAAAGTATTTCATTTTCATTGACTTGATGTCCCGGTTTTTATGTGATGCCTTGCTTATAATTTTAAATAAAAGTGACACCTCTTCTGCCAGTTAGACAAGGCTGATGTATATAACTGTATTTGGGAGGACTAGCTTCCTTTAATGCCATGTACTCATTCGGTTTAATCAAAGTTTCTGTTAAACACAGTACATTAAACACCTGATCAGTAATAATTTCATTAACAATAAACCATTTAGATCTAAGAGATCTAATATTTAACAGTCCTAGCTGCAGATCAAAGGTGCTGGCTGTACATTCAGTCTGACCTAATTTTATGTTAATTAGGTTACTAAAACCTAATTACTTAATTTGTGTATTTCTGCATTTTTGTTTAGCCCAGGGAACGGACACGGTCTCAATATAATGGAACCTGAGTGACAACTCGGCCAGTGCAGCTAGCAGATAGTCGGTTTAACTAGCCCGCTTGTCAATTCCTTGGCCTTGGCTCAATATTATTGCAGGTTAACTATGCCTGTTCTGAGACTATGACTGTGCTTCAAGAAATGAGAGCAGTACCTTACTGAGAGGGATGAATATCATCCTGCCCTAACAGCCTTGCTGTCAAAACTACTCCAATTATCTATAAAGCCCACATTGTTTTCAGAGCACCACCTGGAATTTCACATATTGTAGACATTTCTCTACTTGTACAAAAGCCCAGCTTCAGATTTTCCCCTTGTGAAAACACTTGTAGCGGTCTTCTTTTTTTTTTTTTTTTTAGCCATGGTTGTTGATACTTATGTTCATATTTGTATTTTTCATTTATTTTGCATTTACTCATTGGGTTTTAAGATGTTCTTTGTAAATTAGAACCTGCTCAGGCATGCAATTATCCAGCCATGGATATTGACATGGCTGCAGCACAATGCATAAAATCATGTAGATACAAGTCAAGAACTAATAGTTTATGCTTACATAATGCATCAGAAAATTTATAAGATTCTTATTTTAATGCATCCCTGTGTATGTGTATATTTTGTAGGTGTGCCACAGAGGGTATACTGAAATATTCAGATTCTGTCATTACCACAGTGGTAGATGAAGCAGATTCAGCACCTCCTGCTGATCTCCACAGCACAGTCACTCTGCTTGGGCGTCAGAGATCCTCTGTGAGTTCAGAGGTTGTCAACTCCCAGCCACTGGTACCCAACTGTGCCCAGAGCTCATCCTCAGCCACTTCTGACTTGCCAACAAAGCAGCCCAGTAGCACAAGGCATATTGGGTTATGCAGCACAACTCAGCCAGAACACGCACCAGCACTCAGCAGCAACAGTGGAATAGCTCTCAGCAACGCCCATTGTAATGGATCTTCCAGCAGTGGACCTTCAAGCCTATTTATCGAGGAGATCATCAGTCACAGCAAGGGCAAAAACAGAGCCCCATCCATTGAGGTGAACTCCAGAGGAAATGTGCATTAAGCAGCAGATACCACAGATTTTCCTCGTTGCAAAAATCAGGCAACTATAGGCAAAAGGAAGAAGTCCAATTCTTGGTGCTCAGTTATTTTTATTTTAAATTTTTCTATTGTCTTCTATTTCCTATGTTTTCATTCAAAGACAATCGTTTCATTTTTTTTTGTAATACACTTTATGCAGTCCAACCTATTGTACCTGTGAGAGAACATTGCACAAAGTTTTACATAACCAAACGAATGGTGAACAACACAATGGCGGAAGATGAGATTAAAATGTTATAAATACATTTAACCCTTGTAAACAAATTTGTCAAATTTTAAAAGCACTCTTTTTTTGAAATTCTATTTTCCTGGTAAGGGTGACTATTTCCTGAAGATTCCAAGTGCCATATGGGGTTTCTAGATTATAGTCAATCCTCTAATAGTACACTTAAACTTTTCTACTTTTAGACATAGAGGCAGGTCATTGATCCATTCTCCCTCTTTTTGCTCTTTGGATTCTATTTACCATAGTTAAGTTCACCTCGAGAAATTTCATGTAAAGTTCATCTCTCTTACTCTCTTTCTGTCTCGTTTTGTTTATTTTGTTGTCTTGATTTTGTGCTTTATTCTGTTTTCTCTCTCTCTCTCTCTCTCTCTCTCTCTCTCTCTCTCTCTCTGTCTCTGTTTCCAGGCGGCTGAGAAAGAGTGGGAAGAAAAGCGACAAATCATGTGTCATTATGATGGATGGGAGTTTGAGAAGATGCTGCAGGACGCAGAAGCCAACATGCTGAGAGGAATACCAAGCATAGAAGTTGCAGTTGAGGGTAGCATTATGCCAGGCCCTTCTCCAGTGCCTCCTTCTGCCACAGAGGAGCGAGTGGAAAAACCTAAGCCTTCAGCACCTGCAACCCAAGGTCAGAGGTCATTCTCCCCTTACTTTTCACTTGCACATGCAGTCTTTCAGTCACCCTGGCTGCATCTGAATACTCAGGCTGCTGTACTATATTCAGTGAGCAAAAAGCAGTATGCCATAACCAGTAGGGTGTCCGAATACTCCTTAGGCATTAATAGTAATCAAACAGTATCCACATGATGTACAACATTATGAAAATGTATGCATAGTACCACACTACGCTACACTGAAATATCCCGTAATTCAACTGGAGCCTTCAAATGAGAAAAGAGGAATAATTTGGAGAAATGGCAAACCGACGTGAAGCCAGGTGCTGTAGGGTTTGTTGCAGATTTCATTTTATTTTCACAGCATATGTGGGTATAAAGTCAAAGGACAGATAGCAACATGGTACATCCGAATTATGTCCTTACTATTTGTTCACATACTCAAAATATGTACTGGAGTCACGGTCAGGTAGTAGGTACTTAACTAACATTAGTACATACTGAGTATTCAGATGCAGCCCTTAATACACTTAGTAGGCTAAAAAGAAACAACTATTTTTGTACTTAATGTATTTTCACTCAATATACAGTCCCCTCTGAAAGTGTTGGAACAGCAAATCCAATTCTTTATTCGTTATCCAACTTTTATCCAATTCCAAATTCCTTTTTGCTACACACCGAAGACATTTGGGCTTTAAGATCAAAGGATTAATATGAGATGACAAGAAATGAAATCTGAAATTCTGGCATTTACATCTAGATGTGTTGTGTAGCTATGTATTATTTTATGAGTGTATTGATTGTCTTGCAGAGGACAAGAAGCCTGAAACGCCCAGCTCTGAGAAGTCTACTAAAACACGACCTGATAAAGCTCCAAAACCCCAACTTGAAAAGGCCACTAAAGGAGCAGCAGTGTTCGGTAAACCTGTAAAACCCAACCTGTCAATCAAAACTAGCTTGGAGAGACCACCAAAGTCTCAGGAAAAAGCTACTAAAACAAGTCAGAGCCCAGAGAAGGCCAACAAATCTCCCCCTCCACCTCCCCCACGCAGGAACTACATCAACAGCATGGGAGTCACCACCACCCTCTCAGGAGAGGTCATATACACCTGCAAGAAGGAGTCTGGATCTGCACAGGTTTTGTTTGTTTTTATGTGTGCATCCTGATTTATATTCAGGTGTCAGAGTATTTATGAACCGGGAAGGCATCAGACACGATGACCACTTTTGTGTGCCTTCATACTTGCACATAACATAGTGAACATGTCCAATAGGGGGCAGAAAATGGAAAAATGTCTCATGCACCACTGCAGATGACTAGAGAGAAGAAGCAGGTCAATACTTTTACTTCCACATTCTTAGTACCTGATGGGTATATTTCATATTAAATTCAACCAGATAGGAAGCAGTTTGGGATATTTCAGATTTTCGGATTTAATAAAAAAAAGTCAAAGATGGACATTAAATACAAATACCTTTACGCTCATTCTACCTGTACAACGAGATTCAGAAAAATTCCCGAAAGATTCTAGAGTGGCCGTCATAGTCGCCTGACTTGAACCCCATAGAAAATCTCTGGTGGGATTTGAAAAAGATTGTTGCAGCATGAAAACCCAAGAATATTACTGAGCTGGAGGCCACTGCCCATGAGGAATGGGCTCAGATTCCTTAGGAACTCTGCCAAAAGCTGGTGTCTGGCTATGCATCACGTTTGCAGCAGGTCATAACAGCAAAAAGGTGCTCTACTGAGTAGTAACGATGCTTTGTCATGAAGGGGTTAAATAATTTTGAAACTGCAGTAGTCTTTAAATGTGGTATTTTGTGTTGAATGCGGTGACACCACTTGTAATATTAGTTGTGTCGATCTATTTAAATTGTGCTTGACTCTCTGGTTGCAGTTGATAATCCACTGCAGAGATTGATGTACCATGTTGGGATGCAAGGTGTGATGATGCTATAGCAGTTGAATGTGACAAGCAGGCCTTTGCTCAGGTATACTTTCTTTAGCAAGCTTAGAAAGTATAGCCGTTGTCACTTCTGCTGCTGCTTTAGTTCTTTGGTGGTGTTAGTCCATGAATCATTCTCCATTATGTGGATGCCCAGCAACTTGAAGCTTGTCAATCTTTCCACTATGTTTCCATTGATGTAGAGTGGAGTGTGTACACCACTGACTTTCCTGATGTCAATGATGAGCTCTTTAGTCTTACTAGTTTTGAGGGATAGGCTATTGTCTAAACATCACCTCACCAGGTGCTGGACCTTCTCTTTGCAGGCAGACTGATTGTTATCTGAGAACAACACTGTGGTATAGTCTGCATACTTAATGATGGTGTTTTTATTGTGGACAGGTGCACAGTCGTAGGTGTAAAAAGAGTACAGGAAGGGGCTTAAAACCAGTGTTCAGTATTAGGGTGGATGAGTGAATGAGAATGGTCAGTCAGGAAATCCAGGAGCAGAGGTGTTGGTTGAGGCCCAGGCCCTTGAGCTTGGAGAGCAGTTTGTAGGGGACCATTGTATTGAATGTTGTGCTGTAGTCAATGAACAGTATCCAGACATATATATTTGGGTGTGTGAGGTGGGTTAGAATATATAAATGAGAATATATAATAATCCCCTCTTGCATAATATCTGAACAATAACCTGAATTAGTTCTAGGAACGAAATTTATAGGGTGTTCACAACATAACCATTTGGATAATGCAACCACACACACAATAGCTATTCATTTTAATACTGTTAAATATACTAGATTTCTGTCAGATGATTATTAAATGCTTGCTTTATTCTCATCCATATATCACCCTTCTTGGGTCTGATACAAATTCTCCTGTGTTGGTTGAATCAAGGATTTGCATTCAGGTATAGAATGCACTGAATTTTTGCTCTTAGACAGTCCTTCCTCCCGATGTTTCCTAATGACATCTAAGATGCTGTGGGGCTAGCACAAGTACAATAATTTAAGGAAGACCTTGAAGGAGATATGGTGAAGAGGAGGAGTTGCTGACCAGTGGAGGTGCGCAGAGGGAGTAAGGATCCCCAAATAGGAAATCTCCAAGAATCTTAGTCAGTTTCTGGCAATTTCACTGCTGAGTGTTGATGACGATGTGTTTTTCAGTATTGTCCCCCAAAGACTGACAGAGTTTCTCCTAAAAAATAAATACATCGAACCCTCAGTTCAGAAGGGTGGGATTCCTGGAGTTCCTGGTTGTTTGGAGTATGCTGGGTTAGTCATGCAGCTTATCAGAGAAGCCCATGAAAATTGAGGGGACTTAGTCATATTGTGGTTGGACCTGGCCAACACTTACGGGTCACAAACATCAGATTGGCACCAGCTTGAAAAAGGAATAATAACAGGTTGGACTATCTTCGTTATCCTTTTTGCCCTGGCCATGAACATGGTGGCCAAGTCAGCTGAGATGGGATGCGAAGGCCCCTTGACTAAGTCAGGTATATGCCAGCTACCTGTCAGAGCATTTATGGATGACTTGACGATTACAACAGCATCGGCCCCAGGGAGTAGATTGATCCTACAAGGACTTGAAAAACTCATCACATGGGCTATGAGGAGTTTTAAGCCGATAAAATCAAGGTCCATGGTGTTGAAGAAGGGCAAGGTAGTGGACAAATTCCGCTTTTCATTGTCAGGAGGTAGGAGGTATAACAGAACAACCAATGAAGAGCCTGGGGAAGCTCTTTGATCCAAGTCTAAAAGACAATGCTGCGATTCAGAGGGCCATGAGGGACATTGAAATGTGTTTCACCATTGTCAACAAGTCAGGCCTGCCCGGCAGGTTCAAGGCATGGAATTAACAACATTCTATCCTGCCTTGAGTCCTGTGGCCTCTGCCGGTTTATGCAGTTCAAGTAACAACAGTTGAGTCCCTTAAAAGGAGAATCAGTGATTTTCTCCACATGTGGCTGGGGCTCCCCCACAGCTTCAGCAGCGCAGCTCTGTATCGGACTAGTAATTTCCTCCAGCTTCCATTCAGTGGTCTCATGGAAGAGTTCATGGTTGCATGCACAAGAGAAGACCTACAGTACAGGGACTCCATTGGGACAGCAGTGGAGGCAAATCGGATCCAAATTAATGAGACGCACAAATTACCAGGAGTCAAACTTCAATGATAAATGTTTAATTGGTCCAGAGAAAATACATCAACACAGAGACGCTGTCCGAGAGAGAAAAAGAAGACGGACCCCCTATCTTGTTTTGAGGGAGTATATATACCATGCCAAAGTTACATTTACTCCTCCCCGGCCTTATTGGGGCGTGACTCGCAGTTGGCAGAGCGGGTGTTGGATACTTCTCAAACATGCATGTTGACAAGGCTCAGGGCAAGGAGA
The DNA here is from genome assembly GCA_030068235.1 of Notoglanidium macrostoma. Classification (NCBI taxonomy): domain Eukaryota; kingdom Metazoa; phylum Chordata; class Actinopteri; order Siluriformes; family Auchenoglanididae; genus Notoglanidium; species Notoglanidium macrostoma. The sequence continues at coordinate 3,791,913 of JAQQZR010000033.1, forward strand.
GTCATCATCATCTCCAGGAAGATGTCTGTGTAGGAGTGGAGGAAGAGCTAGTCTGCAGGATAGTGGCACTCAGGCAGCAGGGAGTATGGACCAGGTGGGAGAGTGTACTGCAGCATAGGATTACCCGGTCTAACGTCATGTGTTAAGACTTCAAACCTGTCTAGTTCTTTGTGCCAGCTATCTACGATGTCCTACCCAGTTCAGCAAACCTACACATCTGGCGTTAGAGCGAGACACCATCATGTCATCTAGGGTCTGGAAGTGGATCCTTTGAACAACTCTAAGGACTCTAATAATTATCAGATTATTAATAATATAACCTGAGTTAATTATTAACTCTAATAATTAATAATATCAGCAGCTGCCCAAAGATCCTTGGGGAAGGTTTCTACCATTGGCACCATGACCAGATGATCAGGGCAGTTGTTAAGAGTTTAGCCACTGCCGTCCGGTCCAGTAAGTACCATCATGTCATAAAGAAGATCTTTGTGAAAGCTGGAGAGAAACCCTACCCACAATCAAAAATGAAGATTGAAATCCTCTCTGTGGCCCCTGACTGGCAGCTGTATGTTGACCTGGATAATTAGCCGGAGTTTCCGCAACATATTGTCATGACATCACTCCAGCCAGACATGATCATTTCTGAGGTGACAGAACACTTGATCATGCTGGAATTTACGGTGTCCCAGGAGGAGGAGGAAGTAGCAAATGAGAAGAAGTGCGCAAAGTAACAGGAGCTGGTGGAGAAGTGCCAACATTGTTGTAAAGGCTTTAGAGGTTTTGCAGGACGTTAACTCGGCAAAGTCCTCAATAAGTTGGGCATTATAGTAGAGGCATGGAGGAGGGCCATTAAATCCGTGAGTGAAGCCACAGAGAAAGCCACTACGTGGCATTGGATTAAAAGTGCTGATCCATGGGTGGTTGCTGCCCGGACACAAGTAGGGCCTTGCTCAAACCTGGCAGTGGTAGCTCAGTGATTAAGACCTTGAACTAATGATCGGAAGGTTGCGAGTTCAAATCCCAGCACTTGAGCAAGACCCTTAACCTTCTCTGTTCACTTGTATAGAATAAGATATATGTAAGTCGCTCTGGATATGGGCGTCTGCCAAATGACAAATGTAAATGTAAAAGGCTGGGTCACCTGGGTGAGGGTGTCTGATGTGGAAAGACCTGAAACACCCTATAACCCTGGGATCATCACTGAAGATGTGTCCCGGGGCAGGTAGAAGGTGATGCCCATGGATGGTTGCACAACCTTTTGCACTTTTGTACTTGCAAATATGATGGGTTTGAGACACTTATGCCAATTCTGAGCTTCATTGTGAACAAACTTATGAATGATATTTTTATGAGGTTAAACTGTTCAAACAGCTGACCATTTACAGGTGATTTACAATACGAATTACAACACTGGTGCCAATTGATTTGATTTTTGAATTAGCACTTTTCGGTATGCCTTCAGCACTTAATGGAAAAAATAAATTAAAAGACCATCCCAAGTTCAACAACACTTTCCAGGTTCGCATATGATACCATACTTCTGTGGGTGTACATGTGCATTATGTACAACCTCTGTCAGCTCTGTTGCTCTCTTTCTCAGATTCACAACATTCTTTTTCCCCTCCTGAAATGATGAACAAAGCACACACAAGTAAACTGGCTGTGATCACATGCAAGTGAGAAGCTGTGCGTCACTTGTTACCTGCCATTTCAACCCGACTCATCTTCTCCCACAGCCGATGCTCGACCATGTCCCCGTTGCCACAGAGTGTATACAAATAAAGCATGTTTAGTACAGTGACTTAAAATACGCCAGGCTTGTGGTCTTCAGGTACATTTATTATTAAGGTATCTGCCAGTTACCTGAAATATACTAACAGACACCAGTCCCTGGTTTGTGTGCTTGATTTGGCAATAGCTAAACTGTTCTATATGGTTTACAGTTTCATTATTTTACAGCCATCTTGTCATACTTGATTAGGACTAATTGTGTGGAATTAACATTGTGTTAAATTATTGTTTTAGGATTGTTTTGGCTGTCTTGCAGTCTTACATTTATTATTCTATCTAATCTTATTAATAATCTTGTTTCACTCTTAAGGACGGTGAAGTCGTGGCTCCAAATTCAGAACCTCAGCACAAACCAAGGAGCTCTCCAGAGGTGAAGCCCAAACTGTGCACTCCTCTTCCTATCACAGCTTCAGCCATTCTGGAAGAGGAGGATGAGGGAGACAAGATCATGGCAGAACTTCAGGTGGACACGCACACATACTCACACACACACACACACACT
>JAQQZR010000033.1:3807846-3818666 GCA_030068235.1 Notoglanidium macrostoma
TATTTTAAATATTTTTAGAACATTTATAAGATTTCAAACTGACAAAGGTTTTGACAGAAAAGAAATCTAAGATTGGCCCTGACAGATAAGCAGTATAGATAATGGCTAGATGGATGGAACAGTAAAATATGTTTTAATTGGAAAATGCTATATATATATATGACACTTCTTCAATTTTTTTAAACTTCAATTCTTTCTTCAGGAAAATGTTGTGAAAAAATAAGCCATGTTCTAAGTATGAACAGCAGAGTTAACCATCAGCAAATAACTATAAGCATTAAAAACGTTATGAACATATATTTTATGTTATAAAACATAAGATAATGGTGAAATCCAACTGTCCAAAGTATTATTTATCTTTCTGACCTCACTCAACATCTGGGCACAATATTGTTGTCTTATTTTATAATCTCTCTATTAATTATATACTTTCATGGCATTATTTCTAATGTAGGCATATAGAATGTAATTAATATTTTGAAGAGGGGAAAGTAGAAGCTACTGGCAGCTGATACATCCTGGAGTCAATTTTATCTGCAAATAACACCCCTTGAACATTCTTAACAGTGGGCCAATTGTAGTTTTCTTTGTAAAAACCTGATTCATTTGTGAGACAGCTCTGATGTAAAAAAAAAAAAAAGAATCATCCTAAAGTTAGGATAGATAAAAGGTCAACGGAGATGTAATTTTACAACTTTCGATAATTTTTACTTTTAACTCTTTAATTAATAATTTAAAAAATGCATATATTCAATGGCATGTAAATAACAGTTAACTTGCATGTCAGACAGAACCATATAATTTCAAAGTTATCTTGTTTCAAAAGTGTCTTTTCCGTCTCTATCTCTCTCAGAAACAAAGTGAAGATAAACTTATGAATTTCTCATTGGAGAATGCCATCTATTCAGCTGGGTCCCATGAAGAGAACATGTTCTTTGCCACAATATACATCATAATATTCATTGTTTCTGTTCCGTGCAACATGCTGGCTCTGTGGGTTTTCATTCATAACAAGAGCTCTTCCTCTTCCAAGGTATTCCTGCTGAACCTGGCTATAGCTGACATGTGTTATGTCTTGGTGCTACCCATGCGTGTGATTTATCATGCTTCAAACAGTCACTGGCCACTTGGGGAGGCATCTTGTCGTCTTGTAGGATTCCTGTTCTTTATCAATCTCTACTGCAGCATGTACCTCATAACTTGCATTAGCCTAGACCGCCTGTTTGCCATCAACCTGCCCCTGAAGTATCAATCCCTGAGGAGAAGTAAAAACGCTAAAGTGGTTTGTACCATTTTGTGGGCGTTTGTGACTTGTTCAATGGTGCCTGTGCTCTTCTCTCCTCAAACAGTGACCTTTTCATCATCAGGGAGGAATGTGACTATTTGCAATCAGCTGTACTTGGAGAAAAGATCTTTCAAAGCCCTTGTGTCAACATCGGTTGCAATTGCTGTTCCTCTGGTCTCTCTGACGGTGTCCTACATCCTCATTTTGCTCAAAATCAGAATGATGACATTTGACCAGAGGATGTCTGTCCAAAATAAGGCAGTCAGAATGATCTTGCTGACTCTGGCTACCTTTATAGTAGCCTTTGTGCCCTATCACGTGCACCGTTTGATTTACATTGAGCGCCACGGAAATAGCAAGTTATCTGATTTTGAAAATAGATATCTGGACTTTGGTAACCGCTTAACCTCTGCTATCACATGTATCAGTGGTGTAATGGATCCGGTTATGTACTTCTTCCTGGCTCGTAATTACCGGAAGACTCTACTTCAGCTGTGTGGAAGAGCAACAAACAATCACAGACTGCAGTCCACCACCTGAGTGCAGAGCATAAGTAATGGAATGCTAAGGTTGTTGTCATAAAAAACAACATAATGAGTCACTCAATTGATTTTTTTAAAACAAGATGGCCACAGTAGTTTTGTGCAAAGGAGCACTCCCATTGTTATGGACTGGCTTTTTGCACATTTGGCCTCATTCATTTTGTAAAGTTGTGTGAAAAAATATTTGCATAAACTAAACTGAACTAAAAATGCCAGAAATGTCATGAACTAAAAACTTTCAGAAACATTTACTTTGTACTTATATGCATATGATCAATAAAAGTATTATTTTCTCACCCCTTAACCATTTTCCTTTTGTCTTTTTTTAGCCCTTCTCTGCGGGTTGGAAAGGGGGTGTCACTGAATCTGTGTAACCAAACTTTTTTCTTTTAAAGCTATATGTTGTTTCTTGTAAATATTGCTTTCCAAAATGTGAATAGACCAATTATTTTTTTTTTAAATTGGTTTCTTATGAAGTTTTGGTCATAAAACACAATGTGTAGAAAAGCAGTAAAGTTTTATTTGAAACCAAGCACATACAGTATAAGTAATGTTTGGATTACATATGAATCAGTCTGAGTAGGAGTATGTAGCTTTAGCTTGTCTTCCCTGACAGACACATTACTCTTCTAACTAGCAGAGGAGGAGGCAAAGCAGTTATTTATAATGATACCCTAAGTGTTACTAGGAAATCTGAATTTACCTGGATTTACCTCCTTAAAAGTACTTTTTACTAACATATTTAACCACAAAAAGATTTAGACTTACTTAAGACATATTTATTTCAGTAGAAAAAGCAGCGATTGAGATTACTCAATATTTAATATTAATTTTGATAATCTGCAATGCCCAGAGAGCAGTGTCTATTTAAGAGTCAATAGGCATTATTTATAATATACCAGGACATGGCTGTAGATTGAGCAAGCTAGACGTGACGGTGCCATGGGGAGACTCCCTGAGACAACATGAGGAAGAACCTTAAGAAGAACCAGACGCACAGTGAACCCATCCTTTTCTGGGTGACAACAAATATAGAGATAAGAAGACACTGTCCATTGTTAAAAGCACTATAAGATTGAATTTTCAATTTCATAAGTGATGGCTTGTCGAAAGGGCCCAAGCAATGTCACTCATTCATTTACTCTAAACATTCATTTACTCTAAACGGAAAGCTAAAGACTGCAGGAAATGCCGTGGGAAAACCACAGAGCATTCATGAGGCTGGTCACTTATTGCCCTGAAGCCCAATGACCGAGCCGACACCAGGTGCTTTGTTGGTGCTGGAATTTCGCACTTTTGTTCTTGCTTCTGCTTTTATATGCCGATTCTCCCAAATGACACCCTCTCAGGAAATGAAACATTGCCACAAAAAGTGGAAGAAAAAAGATATTTTTTAACGGGTTACAATTGAATATAGAGTATGCTATAATGTGCTTCAGCTATTAATTCAGTTCAATTTATTTGTATAGCACTTTTAACAACAGACATTGTCACACAGCAGCTTCAAAGAAGTGTATAAATTCTGAATATAAAAGCATGGATCTATACATTTATCTATATATATCCTGTATGCCGGTGGCGAGGAAAAACTCCCTGAGGCGGCAAGAGGAAGAAACCTTGAGAAGAACCAGACTCAAGGGGAACCCATTCTCATCTGGGTGGCACTGGACAGTGCAATCACAACTAACACACCTCTGTAACCGTGTTATACGGTCAAAAAAAGTACAGTTACATGATTCAATATCGTTTTAACATGAAGTCTCTTCTGTCTCACTGAGGCAGATTTGAACGCAAGACTGTTGGTGGTGATCTGAGTGCTCTGCCACTGTAGCTTCTGCTCAGGTCAACACCAGTCCAACACCATCTGCACAGATCTAGGTGTACAGTAAGTTGGGGCAGTTCACATGCTGTCATCCTCAACAGGAGCAAGTGGGTTTCAAGTGATGACTCCAACCAGAAGTACATCAGGATGGATCAGGCAGAAGGGTTTCAGGATCACTGCTATCTCTATTATTACACACAGTGTAAACAGTAAACAGCAGAGCCGCCTGAGCCTGAAGCCGGAGTTGTCGTGACGACACTAGTTTGTCCTCAGAGGAGATCCGTAGAGTGAGGCGTGTCCAGTTGCCCGGTTTATCCGGAAGAATCGTATAACTGTTTAGTCCTGAGCAACTTAAATATCGCACACGCTGTTTGTCCGACACTCAAGTGGTAAAATGTAAACGTAAGTTACTAGTCAGAATCACTGTATCGATGTGTCCATGGTCATCTCGTGTTCTCGCTAGCAGCTTTTCCCCTGTGTGGAGTCCTGAGCACAGATTTTAGCTAACGGTAATCCTCATCACCCTGAACCCTGTAAAGGGCAGTTATTTAGCTTTTACTTTGTAAATAAAAAGACAAGAGACATTCTGCGGTATAATCAAGACTAATCAATAAGCACCTGACATCAACGTCCATATTTTGTTATAAAAAAAAAAATGCAGAGGATCATTCAATGCTTCTACATTTCTAGGTAATTTTATTTTTAAATCAATGTTCCACATATAGTTAAATGAGCCCTGTCATTTTTCTCACCATGTCAATGTGTCATTAAATACTATAAGCAACATTCTATCACTCATCTTCTTGTTTCTCCTCCATCCCTATCAGCAGGACCGCTGATGCCACTGGGAGTCTCCAGGGTGCTAAATAGAGCTTCCCAAGAGCATTATGGGTACAGCCTCATCTTTAGTAAGTCCCGGAGATGTGATCGAGGACGGGTACGGGGCCGAGGGTGGAGAAGCGTGTGAGATTCCTGTGGAAGTGAAGCCAAAAGCACGGTTGGTGCGCAGCTCGTTCCGACGCGGCCCACGGGTCATCGGTGCCAGCTTCAAATCCACAGGCTCGGTGGAGCTGGAGTACGCGGCAGAATATGAGCGTCTCCGGAAGGACTATGAGATCTTCCGTGTAAGCAAGAACAACGAGATCGCAGCCATGCAGAAAAAAGAGGCCAAGCTGGATGAGGAGAACAAGAGGCTCCGTGCTGAGCTGCAGGTACCAGAACAGACACAGATCTCAACCAATGTGTCTATATCATAGGTGTCAGTAATCACGATCAGTCTAGTCTAAAAGTATTACCCTAAGGCTCCTGGGCTCATGACGTGAACATATAATACTTTGTACCTTCCGTTAGAACTGAGGAATATCAGAAGTGATGGAGCCCCTGGAGAAACAGAAAGGTTAAAACGCAGCCATTTTCTATTACAAGTCCTGTAAACCTCTATGTCCTCTATGTACTGTGGTCATCAGGCCTTGCAAAAGACCTATCAGAAGATTCTCCGGGAGAAGGAAAGTGCTTTAGAGGCAAAATACCAGGCCATGGAGAGAGCAGCCACCTTTGAACATGACCGAGACAAAGTGAAACGGCAATTTAAGGTGTGAAACTTTCCTCGTGTTCTTTATCTTTCTGTCTCACTTACTCGAACTGACTCCCTCGCAATCAAGGTTCCCTGCCAGAAAAAAAGATATTCAGGTTTATTTCTATTCCCTGAAATATAGCAGCGATCATTACTGTCCAATTATACAATCTTATGATGGTCCTCTAAATAAAGACACAAAAAGATTTGACAGATCTTTAAAAATTTGTCAGGAAAGTACCTCAGAGACAAGCTACTATCAATCCTAGTTTAGTACACTTATTTCTGGGAGTATTTTTCAAAACTATGTGCCTTCTGAGAGCCATGCTTACCTTTTACAGCCTACACTACCATCTGCTATCCCATCTACACTCTCATCTGTTCTTACTCTACCCCTCTCTCTCCTCTCACTTGATGAACAGATCTTCCGTGAAACCAAAGAAAAGGAAATTCAGGATTTGTTAAGGGCAAAGCGTGATCTGGAGTCCAAACTGCAGCAGCTGCAGGCTCAGGGTATCCAGCTGTACGAGCCTATTGACTCCGACTCTGATGACAACCACACAAGTGTCACGAGTAAGCTGAACTTCTCTCTGTATGTGTGCTCCTGATTTTCCAATATTGGGAGCAATGAGTAGTTCAGATACACTAATTCCTGTGTCAGAGTGCTCATGAAAATAAGCTTACTCAGTAATAAATTACTGCAGCAGTTTAAAACAGAGTTATTGTTATTGAGACTTCGAACTCAAGAACATATGTTCATTTCAGTTTTTTAAGTCATCACAAAAAATAGTTTATCTTCATGAGCTGGACCATGCAAAATCGAATATAATGAACTGAAGAATTCTTCATGCAGACAAAATAGAACAAATATAAACTACGGAAACAGAAGGGTGTAAGGAAAGATCATTTAGCATTATTTCATTTCCAACGGTGGGCATAATCGAACGAATGATTGCAAAATAATGTCAAGTTCAACTATATGTCTACTTCACCAACTTTTTGTCTGGCTGAAAGAAAAGACAGGTATCATTAAAGACACCTGTTACGTTGAGTCTTTTATCCGTATTGTATTTCATCTGCATTATAAGAGTTTAACCCCATGCATTTATTCAAGTAAGTGATTGTAGTTATTCCCAAACTTGTAATTTTAAGTGCATTTGTACCTGCATTTATGCGTATCTCATGGCAACCTCTATATAATCCCGATACTCAAGAAAGAAATATAATAATAATAATCAGGGCTATATAATTTTTTCATCTGCCGGTTCTCAGTCTGTATTTTTTCTTCCTCCCTGTCCTACCTTTCTGACTCTAGCCGCAGGCACTCAGTGTGAGTACTGGAGTGGAGGCATTCTGGGTAGGGAGCCTTCCATGGGGAGTATGATGCAGCTGCAGCAGGGCCACAGAGGGCCTGAGTTTGCTCACAGTCTCATCGATGTGGAGGGGCCATTCGCCAATGTCAGCAGAGGTTAAAGTTCCTCACAGTGCACATAGGCTGTGATTTATTAAAGCTTTGCTTGTGTACAGGTGCAAGGCAACTTGATAACATGGTCAATGAATCTTGTGTTTTTGCCTTAATGCCTTAATGAATATTGCAGTTTTGACCATTTCTACCTATAGTTGCTTTGGAAATGAATGAATGAAGTCACATTGCACAACTGAATACAACTAACGTACTGGTATTAAACTAGTGGAAGCCTCTGTACAAGTTGAAGACATGTACCGAGCCTAAATAATCAGAAAGTTTCAACACGATGATCTAATATTAGCATGGTAAAGTTGGTTAAATATTAGATGTTTGCTGCATATGCCAAAAGCCTTAGAAGCCTAGTGATATTATTTGATATTCATGTTGTATTTGAACAGGCTTTAGGCATGTCTCACTGCTTTTACTCAACATTGTACTTGATACTTCCACACCCGTGGCCCGTTTCCGACTTCTAGCAAGTATTTCTGAGAACCAAACTTGCTACAGCTATAAGGAATAAATAGCACAAACAAGTACTCCAAGTACTTACGGTTTCCTGCCCCTACTTTGCACGTAATCTCACTTCTGCCATTATTATTTGCAAACACACGAATGCATGCACAATGTATTTAATCTCACACTCAAATGAGCACTCACAATGCCAGCTCTTTACATTATGGCCTTTGGATCTTGTTGAAAGACCCAGTTCTGCAGTTAGTAAATGATGAGATGTAAATCTTACAGCTCAGATGTTTATATTCCAGTTATGGCATCATTCAATAAAAGCAAAGTGTATTCCACATAAAAAGCATTCTTATATTGTTATCTCATATTCTGTTCTCCTAGGCCCGAAACATCCTAACCATAATTTAACCATGAATTAGACTTAATCATATTGAGCAGATGTATGTAACTGAGGGCCGTTACGCTGACACTGCGTGTGTGTTACAGATGACTGGGATGCAGCAGTGGCCAGCCTGCTGCAGGTTTCTCCTCATGTGTCTCAGGCTTTATGGAGTAACACAGTCCGCTGTTACCTCATCTACACCCAAGAGACCAGAGCCGAACTCCATGCCTTCATACAGGTACACACACACACACGCATTCACACACAACCCAACACCCTGTCAGACCAACTGTACATGGCATAACCTGTGTTCTCTGTCTGTCTCACAGACTCATTCTCCTGGTTTGAAGAGGTTTTGTGAAAGTTTGGGCCATTTCTATTTAACTGTGTGTTTCCCTGAGGAAAAGGCTGCTCTGTACGCTACAGAACGCCAGCTGGAGCTAGAGAGGAGTTCAGTGTGTGTGCTGCTGCTCAAGTCCTCAGTGTCCAGGCGAGACACACACACACACACACGCGTGCATGTTTAACTCCTTTAAAAATTTCATGGCCAACAGTGAGCTGGCTAATCAAATGGGTAATCAGGAGCACTGTGTAAATCTGAGTGCTGTCATCACAAGCTGAAATGATGAGGTCCTACTGTCATATAATATCAGTACGTCACATGTACAAAATATATTCTGTTTTACATACGTTAACATACACAGGTAGTAATTAACATCACACGCTTTGTACAGAAATCAGTCATATATATTATCTGAACAGTAGCGAAGACGTATGTATTGGGCTTTGCTGTTTTATTTTATATTTTTATTTATTTAGAAACCGTTAACGTGCACTGTGTTAAACAAAGCTTTGAGTAATTAACCTTTTTCTGAGGTTCATTAGGTCCATTCCTTTTTTGGATTCAAAACTTGATTGGTTTAGGAGCTTTCTTGCCCCGTCACTAGTTTCTGGGGATTACGAGCTCTGTTTGTTCACAACGCGTCATTTCTTATTTCGCATGCTTAGTGGAAAAAAAAAAAACATACTTGTTATTTGCGAATGTTGCTGTTGTCCCTTTCTTACTGTATAGTTGTGTAATGGAAGATGTGGAGGAGGCATTTGTACGCACCCCAGACTCTCGTCCTTTGCTAGTTTATCTAAATATGGGAGAAAAGGCAGTAGAGCATAAGGGCACTTCCTGTCTGAGCTCCGCCACTAGACACCTGCTGGAGAAAGTGAACAATGCAGACAAGGCTGCCAAAGTTAAGGTACGACACAATTCTTCTCAGCCAATCTATACTGCTTAGACAAAAAATATAACCTGTATATGTGTGTCATATCTGAGCAAATCTTGTAACATACTGCAAAATTTAGTATTTCTAAACTTGGACCCACAACCACTTAAACAAGTGTGAGATTGTAATGTTGATGGTACTCTATTGTATTTTAGTACTAATCCATTGAAAACTTATAGGAAGTCCAGAGGATTCCTACATCACTAAACATTAGCTATACTGAACTGCTTGGCCTGTTTTAGGAGTAACTAGGAAATCTTTGTTGTTCTGAATGAAAGTGATGTACACTCTTAAATGCACAATTAAAGCACAAGTCAACATGCAAGTTGTGCTGCTCCCCCTCGTACTGATGCATTTGAAAGAGGATCACACGAAAAGTGAGTAGTCAGCACGAAAAGAATATTAAGAGACACTGATTACATTTTCATTTGTACTCACCTTGGGCTATTACCATCAGCTGGTTCAGTGCATGATTTTGCATCCCAAACCAGGTGTAAATTGCACACAACATTATAAGAAGTGTTAAAAAAAATAACTGGCAATTCCTGCAGAATTGGGATACTTTTAAAATCCTAGCACAGGTTAAGCTGCTCATAAATGAGTCCATTCTAAGTCATGCTCATCCTGTGGTCATTCTCGTTTAACTCGAGTGTCTCCGGTGGCCTGATGGTCCTCCGTGCCGTCATGGAACTACGGTTGAATATGCAACCTTCTGTTTATTTGTTGTGGACTGTCGGGGTAGTTTTAATTTCAAGGTGTGTACGCTGCTGTGCCACGGCAACCTGTGCGCCTGGGCTGTAGCTGGTGGGCGTGGATGGCCAATCACAGTGGCTGAATAGTTGTTAAATGCACCGTGGTGTTCTCTATAATACTAACAGGAAAGGAAGTGCCTTAATTTGATTCAGTGTAATTGAAGTTGGCCTTGTTAGCTCATGAATTTCCACAGATAATTGAGTTTACCCGTGGTTTCTGTCCTGTTTCATCGTGTGTACATGCTCAGAGATGTGTGTTTTGGTGTGCAGGTGGTGGACCACTCGGGCCCTGCAGAGGATGGAGCGGCACTCATTTATGCTCAGCTAGAAAAGATCATAAAGCAGGTACACACACACTCATACACTCTCTGACAAATGAGCACAGAAATGTGAGAGTTTAATGTTTCCTCATAGAGCGATGTCTGAAGGCATTACATTTATCTCAAGTTGTAAGGAAGCTGGTGTGTCATATATACAACACAATGCAGTGTAATGTCAAGTTACAGTCACAGATTACTGTAAGTGTACTTACTTAGTGTAAATATAAAAATAACATCCATTTCTGCCTCTGAGTAGCTCCCCTTCTGCCAATATTTAGTTATCATTTCATTTCATTCATTCATCATGTTTCTTTGAGCTTTACCTTATGGATTTTTATTGGGGTTGATATGAATGTGCTGTGCCATGCACACGCTTTACACTTTAAGGCTAATTGACATTCATTAACATACGCGCGCGAACATGTAGAGAATCAGCATTATCGAAAGGTTTGTAAATCTAGTGGACGTTTTCCGTTTAGTTTGGCTTATGCAAACATTTACACATGCATATTAAATTGATCAATGAAGGTCCTGAGTGGCACAAGAGAAAAGAGAAAAAAAAATAGTCCGGTCATCGAGAGACTGTGATGTCTGAATCCCAGCCATCTGTCTAGAGAGCAGAACTGCCCATGATCTCTGGGTGAGAGGGGTGACGTTACTTTCTCCCCTGTCAGTCAGAGCAGAGTGTTATGCTGTGCAACTTAAGCAACAGGTTCATAAAGGTGTGAAAATAGACTTCCTGTGTCACAGAGGAAGCACATGTTGGTAGGTGGTGTATGATAGATAACTAGTGGGTGAGAATTGGCAAATGACCCCAAAAACAGGATAAATGAGGCCCAGTGTACCTCTATGTGCATTTATACACACGTGGACAAAATTGTTGGTACCCTTCAGTCAATGAAAGAAAAACTCACAATGGTCACAGAAATAACTT